>MU888782.1:0-10098 GCA_036418205.1 Ostertagia ostertagi
GGCGCGGCTTACCACGCCTACACTCCTGGAGGTCAAAAGATCGCTAGCCTTCTGGGGCAGCCAAGCATTTCATCCCTCTCGGATCTCTTAATTGTAACCTGACTTGTCTGGGAGGATAAAACATTGTATATATTGGCTTGCTCACGCATGTTATTGCATTCAGATCTATCCCATGCAAAATGTCATTATCAATCTGAGTTGGAGGAGACGTGGTTCATGCCAAAAAGAGATTGATCAACACTGATTGATTCATCTTTTACAACCACTACACAGCGTTCCGACTATTTAATTATGCGACCTTGGTGGATTACCCATTTCAGGACACCATGCGCCAGAAAACGCCTAGATTGTTGCCAAAATTAGAGCAGTGGGCACAACTTCAAGAGAGCGAAACTTTCATTATGGTGAAGTTGTTCACAGAGGAATGCAGGCGACAATGTGCGAAAATGTCACTAATATGTTCTTGACATCTTCTCACATTCATGAAGGTGACTGAATCTAGAAGAGTTGGGCTCTCAAACTGAACAGATCTGACATTATTCACTTTGTTCATTTGATTGTTGGTTGTTTCAAATTGTTCACTACAAACGTTTTCAAATACATTTACGCCTTCGGATAGAAAATGAGTTCATGGTGCATCCCAAAAAGATTGATTACACCGAATACGGCTTTGCTTTATTCACTTCGCTTAATTCCAACTTTGGTCCATAATTCTCTTCTTTCTTTCTCTTTCTTTTTCTCTCATTTTTTAACCACTGTCGTCCTTGGATCGATCCCTGCAACCCGTTGCGCCTTAAATGCACTTTGATACAGCCCCTATTCACCCAGAACTTTTACACGACATGAATGACGTCGTTCACAGCCTTCTTATTCCCCCTTTTTGCTCGTGGTCTTCGCGTGTCGAAATTGTTTCGCTTCGTCATACTGCCGAATGTCAGCTACAAAAACAGGCAATTCCGACGTGAATGCCAAAACATCTCCTACTTATGCTTCACCTGGAGAATAATTTTAGTTCATTCTATTAGAAAATGGTTTCTGCTTAAACCAACCTTACCCTAATCGGAAACACTGATTCATGCGAACGCAATTGTTGAATGCATTCTCACTTTCAGCTTCATGCTCGTTCCAAGCGCAACAACTCCTTCAAGCAGGGTGTTAGCGTAAACGGTTAAACACTTCGTAATCCCGATTACATATTCCTGCCAGGTGGGCTAGGGTCCTACGGCGTGCCAGCTGCTGGGGCAGTTAGCCGAAGGGCGGGCAGAGCGTGAAGGAGTTTGTAGGGATGGGTGAAGCCTTCCTACATCGCCACGAGGCCATCCCCATTGAAGTTTCGCGGTTCGTTCTTTTCCTTCTACATTAGGCAGACTTCCCAGAAAACTTTAGGCGCTCACCCTAGGCCGTCTGTAACCTTCAGCATGAAGTAATCATGCGAGAAGAAGTGTGCCTGCTCTGCGACAATTTATAGCATACATTATACGAAGTTATACGATGAGCACCCCTGTCCCCCTCTTTGTGTTCACGAAACTGGAAAGTGAAGTTAAAGGGGAGCGATTGCGAAGAACTGCTCCCTCTTCTCGTGGTTGCAGCGCGTTTCAAATGCGAAAAGAGACGAAAAGAAAAGGAAAGGTGGACGAGTAAAAGCATGTCTAATCTCTCTCCAAACGGGCATATCGTTTGGTGACATGCGTTTGGCGTAGACCGCCATCACCAACAGATCAGCCTTAAACTGATCTGTGGTCTACAACCGCCAATCCACCAAACGATAGATCCCAGTTGGAGAGAGATCTGCTTTTACTCGTCCCACCCTTTCCTTTCCGCTAAAACCTGATCTTGCCTGCAAAACCGCCATCACAAACGGTATAGTCGAGTTCCGCAGTATTTTTTCGATGAAACTGCCAAGGTTTCTCATTAATTGAAAATTCTCATTGTTGTGAAGCGAGGAAAGAAAATTTTTGCACTATAGAATTATTAAACAACCTCAATTTCAAAGAAATTTCGTCAAAGCTCTGCCCATAATAGTCATTTCACGTCCTGATTACGAAAATGGCATTCAGGCGGTTTATCAACCATAGTCGCTTGATTTTTTGGTGTAGGGTCTTTGATTGACCTGATCACGGATATGACGCCTTGTTTTTTTATTGCATTAAGCGCAGCATAAGCCGTAGTCAATAATGTTGCGAAATCGCTCGATCGCCAAACTCATACATCGGCCTCGAACCTGACGCGTATGGCGCCACGGTCAACATACAACTCAACTTTCCGCCTGGGCGAAAGTTGTTCATAAACCAGCATACTTGTGAAACCATTCGCAAGGCGAAACTGCGGCCCAAAAACGAGTAGGTTATCAAACAAAAGCAGTCAAGAATAAACGTCAGTTTGCGCTCAGGGATCGAATTAGCTTATTTGGCAAAAATTGACGAAGAGTAAAAAACCTTGAAGATCTGGGTTGTAATGCCTTGACTAAGTTCGAAATTCTCAACTAAATAGCGCATTTTCATTATTTTGATAGATAAGACTATTTCGCAGAATATCCCTGCGCAACCGGGCATCGTATTTGAGATGAGCGAGTTAAATGTAAATATAATGTACGCATACAGATGTTAAAGGCAAAAGTCGGGCTCAATAAGGGGGTATTATGGCGATTGAAACTGAGTATAGAGATGCGAAGTGGAACGACAGTGGAGAAAAAACTGAGAAAAACCGTCGACAAGGCCGTTAACAAAACCCTCTTTCCCACTAGCAGTGAAGGAGGCTGGCTTGGGAAGAGGCACGTACAAACAAGTTTTCTGGAGATGTCAGTCGTTCTATCGGTTGATACGGCAATCAACCTAGCTGATTTCACACGTTATGCCAGCCACGCACCACTTCCGGAGGTGGGCGGTCGGAGCGCCTCCAGGCGGCGAAAGCGCTTAATACTTGCCTGGAGCCTTATTACGGCGCCGTTCGGGATTCTGAGCATGGTAACGTCTCTGTGGGTGCGTAGCCATGCACAAAGACGACGAAAGGGATTGGTTTGGTCCACTGAGCCTGACTCGTGCCTTCAAGCGATATTGCAAGCACGTCAATAAAATCGTCTCGTTTAAAATTTGGCACTCTCAACTTTTTCTTTCATGGAAGCACTATTTAGCAAGAGGGCAATTTCGTTAGAACAGATAAATTGCAGCTTTCCATACATCACTGCACCACTTATCCCATCCTACAGTTCGAAGGTTCTTCTGGTTCTCGTGGGAAATTCACCACTGTTGTCTGCTCCTGTGCTTTCGGACATGGGGAGATATTTCCTTGTGTTCGCCGTTACCCTCCTGAGTGAGTCGAATTCGATATTCATGAGCGGGATGTCTCCTGTGGGCACAATTGACCAAGGAAAAATGGCCCTCCAGGGCCTCATAGATCTACATGGAAGGTGAAATGGACGTGAAATTGAGAACTATAATGAATGAGTCTTTTTGAGAAGTTGTTTGATGAATCGGCACTCCCGAAAATTAGAATGGTGGCACCAACATAAAAAGAATACAAATTGGCTCCCCGAAAATCTCGTCCAGGATTCTGTTCTTCAGACTTATCAAATAGTTCCTAATCGGTATCCTCAGAGTCTCAGAGTTGGAATTACTCATGGTCTTATGTTAGCACAGAGATCGCGCAACAGGTAGACGTCGCTCAGCGCCTTGCACAGTCCGTAGTGTATGAATCCCACCCGGGTATCGATACCATATCCTCAAAATTTCTGGAAACCAACAGCCCGTAACGCATCATTCAACGTAAATTCGTAATAATTCAGTGATACCAAAAACGGCCGGCCCTACGATTACTGTACACCAATGCACGCAGAAATAGAGGAAAGATGAGCCCACGCTAGAAGTTTAGCTCCGAAAAACTTCATTAACCAATATTTCTCCTGCTCTCAATATTATTATCGGCCTCGTTTGACACCATAGGAGCCCATTCTATTCCTAGCATTAAAGGTCTCACAAATAAAACACACCCCATATCCTTGGGGGACACTTTATAAACGAGTGCAATAGAAATTTTTCAGTTGACGAATTGTTTGAAGCTTTTCAAGATGCTCACAAAAACACGCGAACAAATCCTTCTTGCTCAGATATCCAGAAGGCTTAGCCATCCTCCGTTTGAGCACCACACTGCTGCTTCTCTCAGCGTAGAATTCTGATTTTAGACCCCTTCTGGGTCTCTTTCTTTTCGAGATGCCTACTACCGTTTTTCGGATCTATACCCAACCGTCTTACCTGATAGAGCGAGCCAACAGTAAGAGAGATAGAGGAAGTTACTCGTCCCTCCAAACCCCACAACCATTATAGCCGCCTTATTGTTCACCTTTCAGGACTGCCTTCTCATTGAGTTGGATCCTTTACTTACGGACCCTCCCCTCCCCAAGTGGTCCCACAATCTCGATTTGCTCCGCCGATCATCATTGGAAAAGAAGATTCTGGAATAAACCCTAATGCCTTAACTCAGAACACACGACTGATTCACAGAATTTTTCAGGACGACAGTGATAAGGAATCTCCGTCATATAAGACCGCTCCATAGAAGACTGTCAGCGAAATAGAGGTACGTATTGTGTCTCTTGTCTGTCCGAGCCACCCACTGCTATATATTTACCTAACCATACACGAATTATAGATGCTTACTGTATACTGTATCTAACCTCAATATTATTACAAGGTTCTATTGCTGCTATATTACATCAGAGGAATTAAGGAAGGTTTAAGTTAATATCACCTGTAGGTGTGCTGACCTAATATATTCTCCTTACGCTTTCTCAGCTTCAGAAATCCTGCGTATCAGACGCCTGCGTCCGGCGGTAGCGCGTTGAGAACGAGTCCTAACATCACTATTTCTTGGGGGAAGGGAAATGCACCATTATTATTTAGTCATTCATTCATTCATTCTCGATTTTTTCGTCGTTTTTCTGGACATCGGGTCATACCCTGTTCCGTTTCGATTCGCCGCTGATCTATTTATTTCTTTCGCATAGTTTGCGAGATTATTCCTACTTTTACGAGATTCATATATTACCTTGCAGGATGAAAACAAAAGATTTGCCATATATTCGCTTGAATGGAGGACGAATAATCGATGAGGTGGGTGATATTCAATAACTCTTCACTATTTGGGACCTTTAACGTTTTTGCCATTAATAGCTACAATTTTTCTACGAGCACATATTAACACTAAACAAAGTTGCCGTGTTCCGTGAGTTATTATGTACTCTGTTGTTTTTTTTCTATTCCAAGCGAATTTTCTCGATTTCTTGCCGAAAAGACGTCACTGTGCACAGCCCGTTTTGAGCACAAATAAACGAAACCGTGCTTTTTGAAGGAGGATTTTACGATGAAAAGGCAGCCCATTGGAAAATTGTAAGTTAGAGATGGTCAGTGATGCACGAAAGAAGAAAAAACGAGAAAATGGCCTAGAACCCGAGAAATGGGACCCCTTCCTTGCCCGTTGATTTCCGCATTGATGCGACTCTCATCGCTGCTGCCCTCTTCAACACTAACGCTCTCTCTCTCTCTGCTGAATCGCTAGACTCAGACAGCGAGAGAGGGCGTACCACCCTAGTACCACCGCGAGGAAGGTTATGCTAGATTGCTGGGGCATAAGCTTTGACGCGAATTGCGTGTCGTCCTCACCCTTACTCCATTAAGTAAGTTTCCCCATCTTCGACCTTCATCCTTATTGTGGGATCCTCCTTTGAAACAAGAAGCTCTGTCTATTTACTGATCTGTAGTAAGCGAGACCACGGGCCATGAGCGGTCGCATTATGTTGGTCATAAATGCTGCTTATTATTGTTGCTTATTGCTTATTTAGAAGTTCAACTGGTGTAGAGGTTTCCATGGAAGTTCCCATGGCGAAACGCAGCTTGCGAACGTGCCGCAAACAGGCCGCAGAAATATGTACTTCCCACGGAACTGGTGAATAAGTTATCTTGTGAGGCTCCCATATCTCCTGAAGGCTACAGAGAGGCACTGCAAATGGCTTATTTGAAGAAATTAAGAGGGTTCCGGGGAACGTCTTATCTCACCTTGCAGCATGATGCAATCCCAAAAATTCTCGAAAAATGCAGCCCCAAAAACAAATATAAGGCGCTCTATCTAACTTTCGTGAGGTAAAGGGCCAAGAGTCTCGCGCAGATTGCGTTTTGTGTTGAGGAATGCTTAAAGGGCCATACTAGCGAAACTCCCGACGCGACACGCCTTACGACTGACCAACCTTTCACTGTCGGACTCTAGCCGTAAATACTAGCTGCTTAGTAGAGACGTAGAGCATAGCGTGCACAGTGATGACGTCAGAACCGATGAGATTTCCCCTACAATGAAACGTGAGGAAAGAGTCCCAGTTTTTCGGGTTCTAGGGTTTTTTGTTTTTTTTTCTTCATTCTCGCATTATTGTGAAGCCTACGCCATTCTCGTGGGATGGACCACGTAATTATGTGGAATGTTCGAGAAGGGGCTTTTCTCTCTCTTCGATTGACCGTAGCAGCTGTGATATCCTTGACCAAAGTGCATGCGAATCAATTAGGCGCTCACAGCCGCCGGAATTTGGCAACTTGCTGACTCCCGCTGTTCTTGCAGCCCTCTGCAGCCACACTGTGTAATAAAGATTCTTGAGAAAAAACTCTCGAGCTAGAGATTCAAGGCTGGGGAAGCAGTCTGTCAGAATTACGACCCAGTCAAATTTCGGTAAGAGGTGCAGGAGCGAATAAGGGTCTGTTGTCCGAAGGAAGGGGGGAGGGGCGGGGTCATGTTGTTGCAAATATTCATAATGCTATTAACAAAGGGAATTACCTATGTCTGAACTTGTCACATGTGCTGGAGCTTCTGAGCAGTTAGCGAACAAACCTATTATTTCAGGCGCACTGTTGTTTGGAGCAAGAAGGGGGTGCGTTGAGGTTAAGGAAATCGTAAGGCCTTTGGCGTTTCTGCTGGACGAAACGCTGAATGTTGGGATGGAGATGGAGTCCCCGAGCTCGACGGACTACTTGCAACTCGTCGCTACGGTAGGAGAGTGATGACGAAATGGTGCAGCTAGGTCCAGCAGCTCCGTCAAAGGGGCTGGTTTGCTTACCCCAGGACTAAGCCTTAAAGGGAGGACGCACCTGCGCTTTCTCGCAGGTCCGTCCTCCTAAGGCTTAGCTCTGAGGTAAAAAAATAAAGGATAAAGCATTTGCCGTTGATCAATCCCTTTTGGGATGCGGCACGCATTCTACTTCCATTTGTACATTCGCAGTGGCGTTTGAATGCGATGTGGCCTATACAATGACTTGCGGGGGCCAGCCGATGTTCAAGTGTGTTTTTATCCTCCCAGACAAGTCTGGTACCAATTAACCGACCCCGGAGGGATGGAAGGCTTGGTTGGCCCGGGCGACTCACGACCCAGGATTTGATCCCCGGACCGCTCGCGTGGTAAGCGCGCCACTTGTCACTACACCACTTCCGCCCTGAGGTAAGCATCAAATTGAGGCGGTTTTAAGGACCGAGTTGAAGTAGTCCGTCGACCGTCGGGGACCCCATCCCCTCCCCAACATTCAGCATACGGCCCCAGCAGAAACGCCAAAAGGGCTGGTTTGCTTACTTCGGGCGCGTTTGACCTATTTTATTTTTATTTTTATTTTGTTAATAGCAAATGTCCCCCGTCGGACAGCAGACCCGCGAACAATTTCATCTACATTCCATTACCCCCTGTGCTGTCTATTTTTGGATGCGACTTCATCGTTGATGGATGAAATGGGATGTCGTTACTCTCGAGCTCATCGCCATCTGCATTTCGAGTTGTTGCTGCATTGTGGAACTCATTAGGCGCCGACGGCAGCAATTCTCCAGAATAGTCTGCCTATTTGGAATTCCCCCAGCGTCTTCGGGTTGTTTACTGAGTCAGTATATAAACACGGATTCCGTAGTTTTCCGTTAGGATAGAGCAGAAAAGTATGAAATCGGTTCCCGTGGGAGTTTTCATTCTCTCATGGAAGTACTCGCACTTTATTTAACCTACTCAAATTGTCCTTGCCCGACTGAACTGCCATCTGTGTTTTGCTTCTCTGTCCATATTAGGACAACTTCATCCGCGACGTTTTGGAAGACGTCGTCCGAGGGGGCGTGGCCCGCACGGTTGCACTGAGCGGGACGAGATAGCGCACGGCGGGTGGAGAGGGGCCGACATCGGCGGCGGTCGGATCAATGACTTGCGGAGGGCTCGCAGTGCTGCTCTTGGGCGCCGCTTCCTCAACGGGGACGCTTCCCATTCACCGCCGGTCACGGCTTCTACTGCTCCAAGGGTTTTCTTTTATTTGCCAGAGTGACCGTTTTGCTCACATGTACAGCTAATTTGTGATTTCAATGTCATGCCTGTTACGCTTCGCAGTATCGTTTTGTTTCGTTTCTTTTCAATTACACTTCATTTTGTGTAGCTTTTCAGTAAGAGACAACCGTTAAGGTGCTCCAATCCCAATTTGTGCGAGGATCCTTTAAAGTTCTGAACGTTTGTTAAAGAAGTTTTGAAAGTTTGCTGCGACTTCATTCCAAGCAATTTCTCCAAGTTTTGCTTGTAGTGGGGGTGCCAAATGGTTTGGAGAGAGCAACCAATTTTCTGTGCCCACGCATGCTAACCAGGAAGGTCTTTCAGGGCGTGACAAGCTTTTTGAAAACGGTCTTTTGCATGATATAGGGGCAGATGCGGGAACCACAGAACCATGTTCAATTTTTCCTGAACGGCCCTCTGAATACCAGAAAAGGAGGTCCCTAGTTCGATTCCTCGTGGTGACAAATTTTTGCATTTCGAGTTGACGTTCCAAAATTCGCGCAAAATGGAGTTTTTGGGTGCTAACTTAGTTGGGGGGGGGGCACGCGGCGGCGCGGCAGTCTGCTCACCTGGGCTCTCTCGAGCGAGACAGTGTAAACTCGAACATTCCAGCTTTTCACGCATGTCAAGTGACTGCCCCCACCCCCCACCCCCCTAGACTGGCTACACTCCCCCTGGCCACGGATTTCCGAACATGCCAGGCGAGCAGACTGCCGCGCCGCCGCGTGCCCCCCCCCCAACTAAGTTAGCACCGATTTTGAACCAGATGAAGCATTATTTTTACTTTTACTGAGTCTAACGTCGGTATCATTTCCCGGCGACGTTATTCAGAACGGCGCCAGTTGAAATGTGACGTTGTTTTATGCACATTTTGCAGCGAACTTCCCGCGGTATGCGTTCGCGTTTCCCATGCTTGTTTTCACTTCCTACGTTTGCAAGGGAACTAATTACATGCTGTAAAGAAGCTCACGCTTCGAGCGCCGTTGTCTACTCCGACTTTGCCCTTGTCCATAGGGTGATTATCTTGAAAATCAGCCATACTTTAAGGTTTTAGATGAGATTTCGAAGCGTTGCGATCAGGTAGGACTCCTGCTCCCGACGTTCGTAGTGATACCTTTGGGTTGCAGCTAACGCTGCTTTTTTGTGTCTGCTGAAGTGGTGTCATCTCATTCCTTGGTTTTTTGATTTTTTTAAATGTTTTACTGTTTATTTTTGCGGAATTTTCGCGTTGAACAAGTGTTGTTTTAATGGTGTTAACGTAAATGTGGTGGTCCAGTCGCCGCCGCGACGCGCGGTGTCTGCTTCTTCAAGTGTCTGACGAATCCGCGAGTCGGGGGGGGGGGGATGAGGCACTTTATGGGATGGCGATCGCGAATCCTGACATCTACCTCACCGTCAACTAATCCATCGGCCAATGGGTGATCTTTTATTTTCATGATTGCGAGAAGGGGCCGCGTTCCGTCGCGATAGTGAGGGCCACTAGCAATGAGCAATGAAGGGGGATGTGGTTCGCTTGACAGGCCGTCGCACTGCAAGCGACGGGAGATTTACCCGAGCGGCGCCGTGTGTATCGGTGGTCGGCGGGGTAAATCTCCCGTCGCTCGCACTTTGGAGCGATCGCTCAAGCGATCCGTCGCTCCTGCAATTGGTGCAAAATCGCTCCAATCGCAAAGTCTGACATCGGCCACAGAAGGCGACTTTTGCGCTTTTCGCAACGCGAATCTTTTCTCTGCAGGAACTCCAGGTCCACTTGTGGTCAGTGTGGGCCTGAGGCTCCC
>MU888785.1:0-18034 GCA_036418205.1 Ostertagia ostertagi
CAAAGATTTTCTGAACGCACAAAACTTTCATTCAATTCTTTCCTAGTATTCCTTTCACTGTCGTAAACATTCATATGAAAGATTGTAGAAGCAGTTAATACAAAACTCTGTGAGTTTCAAGATATTTGTATTTGATGGAAGAACTTAGGTATAAATGCTTTTAACTTCATTCGCAGCGAAAGTGATGTTTTTTGTGGTCATTATGCGTTCTTCTAAACAAAAATCTACTGCTATTTATATAGTTAACCTTTATGCTTTCATCCTTGCCGAAATAATTCTATGAGATTCAAGTTGTGCATTTTAAACAAAAAATAAGCGGAAGTAAGGTGAGGACGGCGCGCTCGCAAAATCGCTCCTGTCCCACGCGGTGCAAAATGCCAAAACACGCGATGTCGTCAACGTGTTAATCAGACACTCAGATCTTTTCGAGGTTTTAACGGCCCTAGTAGGTTATCAAGAAGGTATTGAATCTACTTAACGTTTTCTATTACACGGTAGATTGTTTTGTTGAATAGTAATTTTTTCCCTTCCAACAACAATACACTTGCTTAGTGAAGAAGGTTTGCCTCTAAACATATCAAAAATTGAACTGATTTGATTCAGCAGAAAGAAAGCTATGGCCGAAAAAGCATTTGGCCGAATACTTTTGAGCGCTACTGTATATATGTATATTTTATATAATATTGTATACCTACTAATAAATGTGAATTGGTAATATGTGTGCATATAATACATATATTATGATCCATGAACTTATTCGAATGTTTGCCTATTACCAAGGCTTTTCGTAAATGCTCAACTGGAAGTGGTGCCACCTTCGCGGTACTATGTGGTTAAAACAAGTCCCAAAAAAATTGACTACCTCCTCCACAATATTTTATAGGCACAAAAAGCGACTGTATCGCGATGGATGCTTCAAAGGATAATCGACTTGCTTATGTCGCAGGTGGTACAATAGTGCTGCTATGTGGAATTATTCTGCTCGCTTTCTATATCCCAGTACTGCTAGTAAGTTCTTAGCAAAATATTTGGTACAAAGAGCTTTGAATGTGGTTAGGTCCATTATCCCTACGTTCGTAAAAAATTAAAATAAAAGTGTAATGGAAAACCAAGTTTCTTCACATATGCAGGGTAAAAAAATGAAAATGAGCTGAATAATGCGAGCAGTGTGATTCTGCGCCAGGAATGGATGTGCTGTAGCCTCATGATAAAGAATGCATGAGAACGCAGAAGTTGCCATCCCTCCAGAGGGTTGTAAAGTATTGCTGTGCAGGGTGAATACTTTCGCTAGAGGCGTGGATATTTTACATGCGACAAACGCCCTCTAAAGTTTTCGGATTGAGCCCATTCCGCGATATACTTGGTCTAGCTGGAAACATATTTGAATACGTGAAAATTACGGTTTCATATACCCGCATCGTAAACATGAAGTAGGCTTTGTCGACGTGTAGGCCACCACTACTTACGAAGCACCATCCGCGCCTGATCTGTCATGTAAGCGTACATGTGTGTTTTGCCTTGTATGTATTATAGTAATCCATTTACCTTCCAAGTTTGCGATTCCGTTTTACTTATGTTTGGTGTTATGTCAAGGAAACTGGGCACTACCTTTTTACTAGGTGTTGGTTTGTTTTCAAGCAAATTCTAGCAGATTTCTTGTGGTCACTAACACCAATCGAGCCTGATGCTTCGGCGGGGTATCGTTTTCACGTGCTCACTTTGATATTTGAGTGTTGTGCCTTTGATTTCATAACATGAAATATATCAACTCAAAGTGGAGGATCCTTCAGTTCCTCAAGAATTAATGAATACATTGCTCCGATGCCTGTTTGACTGTGTTGGATTGCAAGGCGATTGAAAGGCTCCATGGAACCGTTATCGACTACCACTATGAAGTTCTGGGCTGCTAACCAAACAGCAGCTTTAAACTTGAGAGAACCGCTTTTGCGACTCCAACGTACTTTCTCGAAGATAGCTGCGGACAAGTGCAAGAAGCAAGCTCGCTCAATCCGTCGTGGTTGCTAAAACTGTCATCAAGCGCACTCCCTTGCGAGGTGATGTTTGCGCACACCTTAGCACAAATGGCTGCAAGCATGAAAGTGCCTATATTCTGACCGAAAATGCAATAGAAAGCAAAGATGCCAATGGGTATTGTCTCAGTGAGTAATGAGCTTCAATTTTCGATGGTTCCTTTATGAAGAGATGCTCTGCTGTCTTGCATAAGAAGGGCAGCTGGCTCGAAGTACGTGAAAAGCCAATAAGCCATTCATTGATGGTTTTCCCAGGAATCATAAGGGCAGGATTCACAAGCTGAAGACACCTCAAAGCTCTGCTGCTTAAGACATAAAACTGGATAATATAGGTTGTCCCATAATTAGTGAATCACTTTGGGCATTTTTCAATTTCAATTTTTTTTCTTTTTATATGAAGTGCTTGCTCATCTAAACATACACCTTTGTTATCTACAAACTATTGCCTATACATGGGAAATTTAGTCGCTGTGGAATTCCAGGAGCTATTGATCAAAGAAAGATCGGAAGTCGGTTTGAGGTCATGTCACTTAGCGTAAAATTTCTTCCTGAAGAAGAATGGTATAGTCAGACTAGGTTGTCTTTCGCTGGTACGAGGATAGGGCTACACGGTGGAGCTGGAAGAACTGCTAGCCCAAAGGTCTCCAATTTTTTATGAATATTTTCCGAAAGGTGGGGTCGAATGACCTCAGGAAAAAACCAGACTTTGTCTTGCTTTACCCTCAGATAGAACGCGTCGCCATTATGCTGTCAACGTATGCCTTACTCACTGACTCTAGTATTACTAGGCTCTGGTTCCCAGCGCCAGGTCTGTTCTGTGCCCCACTAAAATCTCAGAAGTGCCAGACATACAGGTCCGACAGAGGTGGTTGGGCTTTTGTTGTCAGAACTCTCCAATCTTTCAAGCTACTCTGCTGCTCCTTGTGAATTTGCTAGCACACTCCACCCACTTCACAACACTGGTGAGTACGCAGGATGATCACTGAAAAGAACTCTGGGAAGCAGGAGGAACATGGCGATTTCATATCGTGTTTGGGGGAAGATTTCAGAAAAATTGAAGTTCGGAAGGCAACGTGTGAACGGGCTGACTATTGCTTAGGTAGGACATTGTGGGTACTACTTGGCAAAACATGTTTCACGCCTTCAAGATTTTTCTTGGAATTTATAGCAATAAATTCAAAGTGATTCACTAATTATGGGCCAACCAAAATAGAAAACTTCTTGAACTCCTCAAATTCCGGTTGCTGCTTTACACGGAGAGAATTCTTGATAGGAAACACAAGATGTGAGCAACTCACAATTCACAGTGCGCAAAAAACTGATGAAAACAGAATACCATGGGATTCATCTTAACGGCGAGAAAGTTTTTCCAGCACACCTCTTAGGAAATGCTCTGTATTGAGTGGTCCGATGATAAACAACTGCTCCAGGCATAATAGGAACATAGATTGGTTAGGCTACGGTTCTTGAAAGCCTTGGACCTACTCAAGGACACCACCCACACAACAGGGGAGGCAACTTTTGGGAAGTCTTCTTTCATTTATCGTTGCAGACAGAGGCTACACCATGGAATAGCGTTGTTCCCTCTTTGATAAGCTTCCACCAAGATGGTTGTTGATTTGCGACTTTTAGGCTTTGCTTTTAAGACCAATCTATCTTGTTGCTGTAAGTTCTGCCTACCCAGTAGACTGTAATGCTGACCATATGCTACAAAACCCTGATTTTGTAGATTCCAAAGTTTTCCACTTCTCTCTATGCAGGTTCGAAGACATTTATTAGCGTTCGAGGGAAGAAAACTTGCGTTTTGGGAGGGTGACCTAAAACAAGCCGTAGAGCGAAAAGAGGGACGGCGTTATTTTTCAAAGGGTAGATTTCAGGAAGCTTCAGCATTATTTCGACGACCCTAATCTTCCGGTGTCTACCTAGCTTTAGAGATTTCAAAAACTTTGTTGTGAAGGCATTTATACATTCATGAAGAGAAAAAGGAAAAGCAAAATGAATAATTTGAAGGTTTTGTAAGTTCAGAAAACCTCTTCCAAAACTTTCCTCCAAATAAGACTCACGGGACCATTCTGTGCGGTGATATGTTTGTAGTTATGCCAAGAGCGCCATGAAATAAATATAAAAAATGAAATAAATACAAAAAACTTAAGAATCATAAGCGCTTGCGCGCTTCATTTTTGAGTTTTTGTATTTATCTTATGAAGGAGCTCTTAGCAGCTCTTCGAAAGGGGGTCATATTTGTCAGAGTGGTCATGGGGGTCGTACTCGTGGGGTCAGTAACATCAGTGGTATCGTGGTGCAGATAGGTAAGAGGGTGTAGCGCAGCAGAAAACGAAGGATTGTGAAAAAACATGATATAAAATATTCTTTGCAGGTTCAGTCGCTCCATTCCTCTACCTTTATGAGAAGGGCGTATTTGAAAGCAAAAAAGGCAGGCAGGAAAGGCCGTATTTGAAGGCAAAAAATGAAAATGCATCTCCCGCAAGGAAGGGGCCACATGTGCGCACGCGCTGCAAAGGCACCTCCTCTATTTACCTATCCCTCGCTCCTTCTCCCTTAATACCTCGCTGAGAATGACACTGTTGTTAGGGACCCTGTCGCAAAAACGACAACCGTGAAGGAAAGGCCTGGGCAAATGAAGCTGTTCTTTAGGTTATAGGAGTTACGAAATGTGTTTACTACAATGCAGCTTCTGTCAACTGGTCATCATCATATAACACCTTTCAATCGATTTTGCAACTTCGAGTTCGGCTCACAAAAGTGACGAGTTCCCAGTGGCACCGCCCTGAGGAACTTTCCTTCACGTTATCGTGTGATATATTGTGAAGTACCGGAACGTTATCATTAGAATCCAAATCAAAGAGGCGTATAGAGACCTCAATTTTAGGGGAGGTCGCACTGATGTGACCACGTCCTCGTCGCGATTTTCACCCTAGCTGGGAATGGTTTAGGGCTGTATTGGGTTTAGAAACAAGTTGTGGTTAAGGGAGGGTTAGGGCCAAGCCGAGGGATAGGCTTTGGAGGGCCCCAGAGACAAGCCGAGGGATAGGCTTTGAAGGGGTCGGCTTATAGCCATCGTGGAACATTTTCTTTCGATTTCAGCGATTCCAGCATTTACCGCAGTTCGACCTATTCGGAAAATTTTGACAATCGTGAGAGCCATCCTAGTGATAGCTGATGGCAAAGTGATGCAGGTCGCTCATATCGCAATGCCTAATACAGGCCGATATCTGAATCCTGCATTTGTTGATTAGTGCTGTTTTATATTTGAAACAAGAGGAAATAATAGTGTCCGCCACTAAACTCGTATGGGAGAGATCACCCACAGGATACGGCCCAGGTTGCGTCGCATTTCATTTTTGTACCGTGAAATGATAACAGATCTGTGATCGGATCGTGCATACAGTAGCGATCAAAAGTTTGGAAAATATTTTTGGTCTAGCGAAGCCTAAAAACAACAAGATCGTCTAGACTTTTCGAAGTATATACAAAATCAAGTCTAGAATACGATCGGCGTTATAGTTCCGAAAACGAGAATCGTATTTGGAAAATGATGGATGATGATGATTTTTTAAAGAACATCGCGCACGAAAAGCTTGGAATTCTTGTTTTCCTCACCATTATAATTCCTGATATTCAATGTTTGCATAATTCTGTCAATTTTAGTCTCATTATCAAGTATAATGGGCGGAGCGTGTCGCAACAGGTGGAGCGTGTCAAAGTCCTTGGCCCCTAGCGCCTTAGTGACGCATTTGGATGCGGGAACTTGGCGAGTCGCCTGCAGTTGCGTCCCATGCACTTCTAGCCACTTTAAGGGCTTATTAGGTGGGTCTGAGCCCGAAATTGCCTTCAAGAGCTACTTTTCTGAATTCACTTTGGAATTGCGGAGTTTCCAAACTTTTGACGCACCGTTCTTACAAAAACAGTACTTTTCTGTTGCGATTTTCGAATTTCGAAAATGATGTAGCATCATCGTATTCTACACTCAATTTTCTGTATAATATATGAATCAGGGACAATTCGTTGTCTGAGGGCTGTGCTACCTCAAAAACAAAAAAGGTCCCAAACTTTTGACCGCTGCTGTAGATTTGGAGACATGGAAGCGCTTCATATTTCAATGGAATGAGCAAGGGGGTTTCCGATATATTTTGCAATCGCTCCAATACTCAATCCAGCACGTTTGAATGCAGAAATCTACCTTCATCAGATAGTCAGCCTGAGGCATTCCCAAAATGTAGTCCTAGGACTGCTTAGTGGCGATTTGCTGTTGCGTCTACCCTCTTTTGATCCTTCTCAGAAATTGCACATATTCTCAGGGTGAGCTTATAATTATGTAACTGTGCGAAGACCGAAAAAACTTGTATATAGACTTTAAAAAGTTGTGCTGTTTCCGAAATTTGTATGCGGGGTTATTCGTGTTCAGCAATCCGTGAGAAATGCGAGAGTAATCAGTAATTGACTGCATTTACTGGAAACCAAAATCTAATGGTGAGCTTGTATTTATAAAACTCATAATATATTTGAGGAAGGATCTTTTTGTGCGCGGCCATACCTGCAGCTACTGACTGCTGAATCTCAGATGTTTGAAGAACTTATTTAGGTATTTTTCAAAAAAGAATTCCGTAGTCTTATTGCTTATCGCATCATTTTGGCAATAGGACTTCTTGACTGCATCGAGTTGGTGGTACACGCCGTTTGCGGCATTATGATCGTACTCGACCTCAGAATACCTTTTGCGTTGAATAAGGTAAATATGTTGTACATAGTTTGTAGCGTTACGGAAAATTCT
The DNA here is from genome assembly GCA_036418205.1 of Ostertagia ostertagi. Taxonomy (NCBI): domain Eukaryota; kingdom Metazoa; phylum Nematoda; class Chromadorea; order Rhabditida; family Trichostrongylidae; genus Ostertagia; species Ostertagia ostertagi. The sequence goes on from MU888785.1 coordinate 6,823, forward strand.
CACCATTTGTAGACGATTTTTTTCTCTCTGAAATTATAGGTTAGTTTGTTTCAGTTCCTTGGAGCCATTATGATTTCGACCTTCACAACTATAATAATTTTATACATATTCCTTTCGTTGAATCGTCTTACATTTATTGTGTTTCGAGATTATGCTTCATCCATCTGGACGACGACAGTCACTTGGGTAGCTGTTAGCTTTCTTGCGAGAGTGAACCATTCTGTTACTAGAAATTCTGACTGGTCAACAAGTTGCTTTCGGGCTATAAGAAAGAAGCCGGGTAATTGAACGAAAGATCGGGGTAGAAGTTTTTTATTTGTCTGTCCAATTTGCACTGTGTATTTTATTAAATACTTTCAACAAGCTCCCCTGTAGATGAACTATGTAGACTCGAAAACAAAAATGATGTGCGCGTCTGCCGTGTAAACCGCCTTGCTTAACCCATAACGGACGGCGTGCGCCACAAGGTGGCGCACGACTATTTCTTTTGTTTTTGGAATGTTTCTAGCAATCTTAATATACCCATATATACTCTCAGCAATGTGGAATAACATATCTTCCCAGGACCTGGACGGCTGGATTTTTGACAAACCTACAATAAATTTTACATACATTTTGTCTTAATTTACATAAGTTTACTATTTGATGGGTGGCTTACCCATGGTTCACACGTCCCGAGACCCCTTCCCCTAAATATAGCCACATCCTTGCTCGGGGTTGTTGTTTCGCATTTTTCGATAATGTCACCTACAGCTTCCATTCATTCTTTGCACCCTAGTTTTAGAGCGGAAAGGCGGGTTACGAACTTGTCGTCAACGGAAATCTCTTCTTTTGGATGATGAGACACGGACACCTACTTTAGCCCCGTCTTAACCCTGCTGTTCGCATAAGCCTACATAAACCCTACCCTGGGTGGCGGCGTGCGCCACATGGTGGCGCACGCGAAAAATACACTGGCCGTCCGTTATGGGTTAAGAATGGGCGTAAGCCAATTAAACGGTGTGGTCACGGGAATTAGCGTGAATTGTGTTATGTTTCTGTCGCAATAACGTTCAGTGCATTCAAGCGTTGACACGCTTTCTGGAGTACCCACTAAACGGGAGGTAGACTCGACGAAAAGAGCTAAACCGTCATACAGTCCATAACACATGTTCCAATGGAGAAAAATTAAATGACGTCTATACGAACACGACCCCTTCAGGATGATTCGTTACTGGGCTGTCCAAAAAGTTTTGTTGAGCTTCGTTTCAATTGGTTCTTCTGTATGGCTGCTTAACCTTCTTCTTCTCCCTAGCGTTAGTCCCGCGCAGTCGCAGGGTCCGCTGTCTTTGTCAGTCGTCGCCACTTTGCTCTGTCCAGGGCATCTTCTGCTGTGGCCATGACTTCACTTAGGTCCTTCTTGATCACGTCTCTCCACTCTTTGGGGCTCCTCGCGGTCGCTTGCCTTGCACTTCGAAGTCCATCGCTTTTCTTATCGGATGATCCTGTGGCCTCCTTAGCACGTGCCCATACCATCGCAGACGCTGTTCTCCGCACCTTCAGCTGGACAGGGGCAGTCTGCATGACCGCTCTGACATCCTCGTTTCTGACCCTGTCCAGCCGCAGGCCCATCTCAGCATCCTCATTTCAGCGGAGTGAAGCTGCCTTTCGTGGTTCTTGTTCAGGGGCCAGCACTCGCTGCCGTATAGCATCGCAGGCCTTACCACTGTCCGGTACACCTTCCCTTTGAGCGTTCTGGAGCACGATCGCAGAGGATTCCAGTGGACTCCCTCCATTTCATCCATGCAGCGTTGACTCGAGCCTTCACTGCCTGATCCACACTCCGTCGGCTGCCAGATCGCTCCCAAGGTATCGGAAGTCCTCCACTCTTTCGATGGTCTCACCATGGCCGTCCACGATCGGCTCTGCACCCTCTTCGGAGCTCAGGAACTTGGTCTTCTTGACATTCAGCCGGAGCCCACCTTCTGCCAGGACTTCTGCCATTTCTGCACCTTGGCTTGAAGTTCCTCTCTGCTATCCGCTATCAGGGCGATGTCGTCAGCGTAGAGGATGGTCTTCAGTGGTCCCTTCCATGAGCCCTTCACCAGGACATCTAGTGTTAGGAGGAAGAGGAACGGGCTCAGAGCTGACCCTTGGTGCACCCCAACCGTGATGTCCACCTCCTTCGTTAGGCCGTGTGGGGTGCGTATGCTGCCTTGGCTCCTTCGTACATGTCCTTCACCAGAGAGATCAGGTGTTCTGGCACGTTTCGTTCCCTGAGCGATCTCCATAGTACTGCTCGCGGTAGCCGGTCGAACGCCTTTTCCAGGTCGAGGAAGGCTAGGTAGCAGGGTCGGCGCTTTTCTCGATACTTCTCCATCACTTGCCTAGCGATGAAGATGGCATCCGTTGTAGACCTTTCGGGCATGAACCCGAACTGTTCCTGGGAGATCGGGACCAGCTCCCGCAGTTCGAGTCGACCAGTCGCTCGTACAACTTCATGGTATGCGCAGTCAACTTGATCCCGCGGTAGTTGGAGCAGTCCATCGCGTCACCCTTCTGTTTGAAGATGGGGACGATAGTACTTGTCCTCCATGCATCCGGCATCCTTCCACTGTTACCTTGTTCAGGAAGCTGGTGAGCCACCTTATGCCGTACTCTCCGAGCGCCTTCCATGCCTCGATTGGCACCCCATCTGGACCAACCGCCTTTCCAACCTTCATCCTCCCAAGTGCACACCTAACCTCATCCTCAGTCCAGAGTGCGATGGGACCAGCTGTGGCCTCTGCCCGTGAGTTGTTCTTGTGGGGGAACTCCTCGTTCAGAAGCCCCGTGAAGTACTCTTCCCACCTCCTCTTGACTTCGGCTGGCTTCCTTAGGATGACACCATCGCTGCCTTTTACACTCTTCACCACCCTGATGTCTTGAGTAGCCGATGCCGGGCCTTAGCCAGCCTGAAGACGAACTTCTCTGCGTTTCTGCTTTCCAACTTCTCGTACAAGGCGTCCATCTCCGTGTTCTTTGCCTTGGCGACGGCAGCCTTAGCGAGCCTCTTGCAACTCTTGTAGGTGGCGAGGTCTTCGGGGCTCCGGGTCTTCTGCCAGCGCTTGTATGCTTCCTTCTTCTGCTTCACGACTCGCTGGACCTCCTCGTTCCAGAACCACGCTGCCTTGTCTCCTCTGAATCCACCTCGCGTCTCGCCCAGTACCTCCTTGGCGCATCGTAGGATGATCTCAGCTGCATTGCCCCAAGTCCGCTGCACTGGTCCCTCAGGGAGACCAACTTCCATTATCCTTCGCTTGAGGTCGCTCTTCTCTGCTCGGTGCAACTTCCACCACCGGATTCTCCTCTCGGTTCTTACCCTTGTCTTCTTGGGGAGGTCCATGGCTATGTCTGCCAGGAGGGGCCTGTGCTGGGGAGCCAGTCTTCGCCAGGGAGTACCTTGATGTCCTTCACAGTTCTGAGGGATGATCTTTTTACCAGCACATGGTCGATTTCCGTTTGTCTCCCTCCACTGCTGTAGGTTACCTTCTGAGTCTCCCTTTTCGCGAAGAACGTGCTGCAGATTGCCAGATCGTGGGCTGTAGCCAGGTCCAGAACCCTCTCTCCCTCAGCGTTCCTCACTCCTATCCCTCTACCTCCGTGCACCCTTTCCAGGCCTCTTCTGTCACTGCCGACGTGACCATTCAGATCACCTGCTATGGTCAGGTAATCGCCTTCCGGAATCGATCTGATGGCTTCGTCAAGGCTCAGATAGAACTCGTCCTTCTCACTTTCGGGGCATCCGGCTTGCGGTGCGTACACGGAGAGTATTGGTCCAGTACCCCTCCTTCGTGTCTATCCTCCGATCGCTGATCCTGTTCACAGCGGAGACATAGTCCTTGAGCGACTCCGCTACCGCTATGGCCACGTTCCGCTTGGTGTCTTCTCCATTGTAGTAGAGTTTGACACCTTCCCCGATTTCCCTGGCCTTAGCACCTTTCCATCGCGTCTCCTGAAGGCATAGGACTTGGATATTCCTGCGCGTCATCAGATCAGCAACCTCTCGGGACTTCCCAGTTAGCGATCCTACGTTCAGAGTCCCAATTCGAACTAGCTTCTTTGGCCGAGGCCGTTCACTCCTCGGTAGCCCTCGCATACTGACCTCGGGCGGGGGTTCTGCGCGCCACTTCCGGGTGACGTCCTAGCTTTATCACTGATTCTTTTGCGACTTTTAGACATGTTGGTGTGACTGGGGTGTTCATCAGCCGGCCTGTCAACCTGGGCCTGACGCTGGTACTAGAACCATTTTTGCAATTTTTGCAAGGCATGGTTAACCTCGGCAGGGATCGAACTCGCGGTTTTTCAGAGGTGCAGACATGAGTCTAACCTCTTAACCACTCGGCTATCCCTGCCTCTGGATGGCTGCTGAACCATGATCATTATTCTAGCTAGACTTTTCCTCAAGGACTTGTGTTTTTACATGACTCTACATATCATCAGAAACTTTCTGCTTGGTGAAACATTTCTGCCTTTATTCTCGTTATGCTGAGCGAATTTCAGGCCCAGGAAACAATAGCTTGACGAGAATGACGATATACTTGAGAAATTGTTTTCCACTACAAAGATGGAAAAGTCATTCGATGCTGATGCACCCCCTACTTAATTATGATTTGCTTTACTCTACCAGTTCTTCAGCACTTCAGCGATAAAAACTATTGAATTTCTTGTGAACTTATGTATAAGTGTGTTGTTTACGAATATGAAATTCGTTTTCGTCGTTCGGCGCGTCTGCGCCCTAGTTACTAATCACATTGCAATCATGATTATGCCTTTGGAAGAGTGGAAGACTCCACAACGAATAAGCCATTCACCCTGTGTTCTCATACACTTCAACTTTTGTTGCACGGTGCGCGGTTTACCCTTTCCGGCCTTGCCAAGTAATCAAGTAAAATACTGCCAACTTAACAACAGTCGACTGTTCTTGCATCGGTGCCAAGTACGCCAGTATCACTCGCACGATAAGTTCTCTTTGCTTTGCCCCAGTGTGTATAACATATGTGCCAAGGTATGTAGTAAAACGCTGTCCATTCCACCCAAATCGACTAATTCCTGGCACCATTGTGCGAAACAAACAACCATCACGTACCGTGCCGATAGTCCTGGCCCCCTAGGCCTGCTCGTCCTACTCCAGAAATGGCGTCGATGCGTGACAGTGTACGCGACTACGCCAGGAACATCATGGTTTACGCCCTCCCTCTTGAGGCCACACCGTCTGATCGGTTTAAGCCTTATGAACGAGGTCATCGTGTGTCAAGCTGTTCCCAGCAAGCGTCGATTTCTAGCGAAGTATGCTGGAGACAGGTTACGGACGCAACTACTTGTGACTCCATGAGTTTCTTTTCGCGAAATAGATAAGTATGCAGCAGTAACTACTGGTGCTAGCAAAAGCAACCGCTCGGCTACTTCAACCCAACGTGAAGTTGGCACTAAAGATTTCATAGTATGACCTTCGCAAAAAATCTGCACAAATCACCTCACATTTGATTGAAAAATTACAGCATTTTTTCAAATTGACCGAATAAAATTGAGGGCATAGATAGAATTTGAATTGAAACCTATGTTTTCATCTCTATGGCGACAGCACCACTGAGATGAATGTTTTGTTGCAAATTTTCACTCGCTTTGATCTGCAAACTTGCTTACTGGTTGTTGCTTAGGCAATGCTCTCATTGGCTTCATTTCAACTGCTCGCCATTCTGTTGCTGAAATTAGTGCCTAAGAGCAGCTACTTATTTGTAATTGAAATCGCAAACTGGATAACGCCCGACAACGACTTGGACTTTTCTCATCACATTTGGGCTTATGCCAATTACATTATGCCTATCTACGTGGTACTCGCCAGTATTTGTTATGTGGTTGTATTCAGCTACGTGAAACTTTCGGTAGGTATTTTGTTCAGATTTGTGCTAATTATTTGTCTTCCTGGCAAGTCTGTTCGGAGGCATTGAGATTCACCATGAACCATCTTCAGACTAGGCAGAACAAGTGGCAAGGAATCAGGGTGAGCGCAATGAATCTGTTGCGAAGAGTCTTCCCCCATTATGAGGGTAGTGAAAGCGTGGGGCGTGGTTTTTACAGGACTATTGCGAGGAGAACGCCCACCCAGGGTCAACCGTTACGTTGGACCGATATTGGAGCGACGTTGGACCGATGTTCACCGCTCTCCGCGCCGGCATTCACTCTCGCCACCCGCGAGCCGTCTGTGTCTCCGTGCGTACGTTCACTCTCGGCATTACTCTCGTCGTCGCGTTGGACTTTGTCCAACGGACGGTTGACCCTGCGCCCACCTCCAGTTTGGTGTAAATGAACTTGCGCGCAGCTATGATGATCTTCAACCTAAGTTGTTATGATTAGGAACAAAAATTAGGCCAGGTTCAACAAGCCGTATGTATTCTAGCCCCACTGAGACGACCAAACCAAACTTCGTATTCTGTCAGTTTAAAGGGATTGAGGGCATTGCGAGGTTGTTGGAATGAGTGCGCGTACTACCTTTTTATATTATCGATGATGGCTTAGAACAGAAATCACTATCAGAAATATGCATTGAGAACAAAAGGCATGCTGCAAGTGGTACAACCTCGGCTGTATCGATCTATTGCCGCTAGACATTTTCATGCACACGGATCCACGGAATTTTCGCATTGTTGTTTCGGCGGCAGATGAGAGGCATCCGACCTGCACCCAAGGGAAACCCACCGTCTTGCTATGGGAGAAGGGATATAGAGGTACACAAGAGAAAAAGAGAATGCTTTTCGACGACCTGGCTCAGCAAAGGCGGGCACACATTGCTACCAAGCACAGCACTCTACCGCCGGAGAATTTTAGCGCTAGGGAAAGTCCATGATCTCTATCACAGCGTCCTTCATCACGTCGCGTAGGTCATGTAGTTTGAGTTGGACGGAATACATTTCATTACATTCCCTAATTAATTGACATCAAACCTCCTGATTAACACGTGCTCGTGCATCGCAAGCAGTTCTTTGCGCAGGAGCGGTTCGCTGATTGGTAATTCCAAAATGCCGTCATCGAATTCTCGGATCCACGACAAACTTCCTCATGGGTGAGGGGAATCGATGATGTAACTGTTCACCGGAGCAATATTTAAGTAATCATGCCTATATGATTAAAAGTTTTTCAAAACGGAGTACGAGAAGGACTCTGCACCACAAAAAACATTTTTTTTACACGGTGGGGCATAGATAAGGTGAAAATACTGGACGACAGCAGATGCTTTTACTTAACGATGAGCAGAGCCCACGACCAGACCATAAAATTCTCCAATGCTTTTCCAAATAATTCTATGGTATTATGGTTTCATGCCTTATTTGGTGGTGGTTTCATACAATATGGATGGCTTCATCAAATCAGAAACAAGTAGGATTTCTAGTCTCATGCGCTGCCTGGTGCATTCTTCCCGAGAAATGCCAAAGATGCATCGCCAGACCGTTGCATGACTCTCTGTTGCGGTAATGATCTTCCTCGCAGAGGTCGAGGTTATGGACACATAAGAATTGCTGAGAATATTGTCAAAAAAGCGTATCCAACACGAGTTGGTGAGGAACATAATGAAGTTAGCTACAGATTCGGTGGTGTCACGATGAACGGTGCGAGGAGTCCCGCTCGAAAGCTTGTAATGCATGCTATGGACAACAAGTTCGCTCGGATAAGGACAGGAGGAGCAGACTCGAAAACATCGAGGACTTGGGGCGCGAGCCGCGAAGGTTCCCCGACGGAACGCCCCCTGATATTTTTCGTGGATAATAAGACCTTCATTCGAGAGAATTCAAAAAGGATTACTAAGTATTTCGAAAAAAACTAGCCGAGCAGGATCAGCGAAAATCGAATATAACCTTCTAGCTCAGTGATAAAATGGACCTGAATAACCGCGATTTCTTCATCAAGTTGGTATGCAACAACTCTGAATTTTCAATTCTGAAGTGTCAGTAATTGTTTGAAAGGATATGGTCTGAGGCTGCTGTTCTTGATATCCCAGTTTGACCTTTCTGGTTCAAACTGGGCCACAATTACATTGCCACAATATTAATGCCCCACTCTGTAATATGTTCAAAACCCCACGGCAGAAAGAATCGTCCTTTTAATATGTATGACGGTGAAAGCCTTGCAGCAGTTTTACGTGGCTTCCGCCAGACACTTATCGGCGTCTTTCAAACTCTCATTTTCTTTGACGGAATAGTAGTAGAAACGCTTGACATTGATCGCACTTGTTCAGTAATGTGCTGTGGGCTCGACATCCAGCGCAATCCGACTTCTTCCTCTCACGAAAAAGCTATCGATGCTTGATTACTACAAACACCACACCTATCTCTCCCACCGGGGAAGTACAACACCTCGCCAAAAATTCCTCAATGCACGCTTGACCTTGCTTTCATTCCATTGCTTCCATTGCGTCCCGGGTCGAAAAACTGCTACAACTGCTACCAAACTTGCCTAAGGGAATAAAGACCTTTAATTGTATGTCGACTGCTGTCACTCGTGTCGTATGGACCAAATCCCATTTCATATGCCAATGTGATTCGAAATGCAGCTGATCTGATCTGATCCGGATGTTTCATCATTCCTCTTCTTTGTAAGTATCATTGTCCATTACTGTAAACGACTAACATAGATAAGCTTAGCAAGATCCTTAAAATTAAAGCAGTGCTTCTCATTAATATATTTCCACTTTTAAAACTCCCGCACTCGCATTTCGAGATAGTAAACTTTTTCCCTTCATATCTAGAAAAGGAGAACAGGTTCGCTAATTCTTCGAAATCATACATCCAACGCCTACTTCTCTGTTGAAACTTATTTCTGTATCCTTTTCAATCTGCGTGATGACAAAGTTACTATGCAATTCAAGAAAAGGGGAATCTTCGCAGAACAGAGTAAGGTTATCTAGCAGCCGCTGGTTGGGCTTTGAGCTAGCGCTCAGCAATGCTTCACAATCTCTGCATGATGAAGAACTGACAGTAGGAAGTCCATCCACGTTTTCCGACCAACGTTGGTAGCAAAGCTTTTGATTTACTAAGTCGCGTTTAGGAATGGAACCTTCATCAGAGCCTATTTCTCGAAAGAATGCGTTTCGGCTTGTGTTCATGTAGCTCTAAGAGGCCCTTCAACGAATAGTAAAATATGGTGAGATAGGAAGTTCCGGAGAAGGGTCAATTCCAAACTTTGGAAAGTCCGTCACTGTTCTTATGGAGCAGTGCATATCTTTATCTGAAACAAGTAAGTACCAAAAAAACAAGTTCAGGGATTCCATCAGCTCTATTGAAAAATCTTTGAAATAATTGTTATCCATCTAGTAAAGTCGGCTCATATGGCACACAAGTTGACCTCTTAACATCGAGGTTTGTTAGCGGTCTCTGTCGTCAGTTTAGCTCCGCACACTCTCGCTTGCGTCACAAGGAAGCTATTAGTAGGAGAGTTACTCAGGGTATCTCAGGCCCAATGATTATTGGAAGCCTTGTCTTCTCTTTCCTTGAGTGCTTCTCTTTACCAAAGGAGTCGATACTCCACACGATACGACGCGCAGCAGACAGTAGGGTTCAGTACAGTGAAATTGTTGAACCCACTGGACATCAGCGCCCTGGGCTAACATGTACCCAGCAAATCGCTCTCTTTCCCTGGACATTCCTCATAGAAAAATTTCTTCGGCCTACGAAAACAAAGAATGAGACTGCCTGAGAGAATCCAGCAGTGTATCAGTTAGAATGGCACTGATTCTTCTAAATGATGAACAATAGCTAGTTTTACTGATGAAGCCATTTCCCACTATCCCATCTATGTGTGACATTCTTAATTTTTGAAAGCTAGCTTAGACTAACGGTTGAATGCGCTTTCTTAATACTAAAATTTTGGGGCAGGAACGGAATGTTTTGCTTTTTTGTACATTCAGACCTTAGTCTGCTTAATTACTGGCACTTATCAATTCTTATTGGTAAGTGTCTTAATCTGTACCGAGCATCTTCAAAATCTTCAAGTAATTGAGTATTTGCATAGAATTAGTTGCCGTTATAGCCAAAATAGGAGTGAAAAGAATAGTTTAGTTATCGAACACGCGCCCCAGAATACATGAGCTATAGTGATCAAAGCCTATCCGCAAAGATGTACAGATTTCACAATAACTAAGCGTTATTGGCTGCTAACCTTACAATTTGGCCTGAATTACACCTATTTCATTATCAAGCAGTTTTGCTCCGCCCGCTATCGCGCGCATGTCAACATAGGCTTCAGTGAAACAGAGTATAGCCGGGCTGTTGTATTGAGTAACATACTGCTTTCAATGATTTGACTGATGGTATTAAGGAAATCAGATGATAAAGCAGTAATTTCTCATAGTTCCAATACCAATAAACATCCATCATTTTTCTGGAACTAACAAAGTCTAGCAGCCGAATGACCTTTGGATAACTAATACAATTACTTGGGCTGCTTATTATCAGCCCTCAGCGTAAACATCTACCATGCTTTGGATATTGGGATGGTTTAGCGGTCTAATAACTTCTTATGACGAAGATGAGATAGAAATAAAAATAGGTATTGTATTCCTACCATTCATCGTATTCCTACCATTCCTACCATTTCATTTCACATTTAACACCGACCATTCAAGAAGCTCGGGCAGATTAGCCGTCGAATGGATCACGACTACATCGCGAAGAAATGAATGTTTTCTCATCCCACATCTGGATAAAACTTCAGTGACATTTGCTTTCAACGCTTCCTTATCAGCCCCTATCAGCTGTTATCACTTTCTGGTCCCATCAAATATGTTCCCGTCCCACTCCCCTAGATCATATCTGCAAACAACGCCTCACTGCTACAAGGCCCTGCGCTGTGAGGTTCCCAACACTTCTTATCCGCCCCTATCAGCTGTTAGCACTTTTTGGGCCCATCAAATACGTTCGTGCCCCTCCTATATCATACTCGGAAGAGAATGCCTCACTGCTACTGGATCGTGCGATGCATTTAGTGATTTCAGCGTTCTAACACTCCTTATACTCAAAATTCAGCGATCTAAGGCTGCAGCGAAGCGCGATATGAATTGCGTGACGAGCACACGTACACACACGCACATACATACTTAGCGAGTTATATATAGTAGGAACTCTCAGTGATATGGCGTAACAAGGGCACCTCACCTCATGCTCATGAACATTAGCCATGCATCTCAGGAAGGCGTAGTAAC
>MU888789.1:3792-17905 GCA_036418205.1 Ostertagia ostertagi
AATGCTGTGGGTCTTAGAGGTACGTACACTTCTGTGCTAGTTAATAGACAGTGCGACTGCTAGTGAGACTTTGTACAGTTGTGAGCGTTTCGACTGCATTATCATGCTCCCATAATTTTCTTTCTGTTAGGCTCTGGAACCCTGAGTAAGTCGTTAGCTATCAAATTTGATTCAGTCAGAGTATTCCCGATTTCTTGTACCATCCTTATTTCCCTACATTTTTATATCATTATTGCAAATTAATTTCAGTAGACCCTTTGTAAAGAACTACTCACTACTCATTGCAATAAGCTGGGAAATGTCAAGAGTTGTAGCGAAAATGGACTGGGGGAAGCACTCAGTTGTTGCTCAATATCCAGAATCGAGGAAATCGTGACAAGCTTCTACTCCACCCTGTTTAGATGGGAACTTTTAAGCGCTAGGGAGAGAAGACCAATTCTGAAGGAATCGCTATCTTTTCTCTCATCGGAGGTGCGCCATGCGATAGAAACAATGCCTCGAAGGCAAAAATAAAGCGCCGAGAAAGGACGGCATCACCATAAAACTCCTACAAGAGTGTTGACCCACTTCGTCGATCACTTGCAAGGCTGTACACTTGCTACATGGCCGAACGTGCGGTTCGAACGGCAGTCCTCAACGGTGCTGCTGTTCAAGAAAGGCGACAAAGAAGATCTAGCGAATTATCGTCCCTATCACGCTTCTGCCAGTACTTTATAAGGTGTTTACACGCTGTATACTGGCACGTATCCGCAGACCACTAGAAGAAGCCCAGCCGATAGAACAAGCGGGTTTTCGTCGGAAACTTCAGCACTCTGGACCACATCGTAACTTGCCGACGCCTCATCGAAGCATCCCGTGAGCACCACCTCTCGTGATGAACTTTATTGAAAGAAGGCATTCAACTCGGTGGAGCCAGCGAAGGTCTTGAAGGCGCTGCTGGGTGTTGGAAGGATCTACGTGGATATACTGCGAGAATTTACTACGAACGTACAACAGAATTCCATCTTCAAACAGTGTTTTTTAGCAGTTCAGAATGGCGAACGCCAAAGCAATCATATCGCCTCACCTTGCTCACTCCTGGATTGCTACCACATCTCTTTTCCGCTTGCCTAGAGCACGTAATACGCTACTGCGTCAGGAGCAACTTTGGCGTCAACATCGAAGGTGTGCGTCTCAATCATTTGCGATTTGCCGACGACATCGTGTTGATCACGAACTCTCCAGAACACGCTTCTGAGATGCTGCATCGTCTGGATGAGGAAGGGAGCCACTATGGTCTCACTATCAATACCTCTAAGACCAAAGTGATGCGAAACCCATTCTCAAGCAGCATTTCCCGTACTTTTGAAATGAAGTCCTAGGAGGCGTTAACGTGTCTGTTACCTCGGGAGCCAGCGACATGAGGAACGACTTGAATGGAGAGCTAGCAAGACGTCGCAAAGCTATGGGCTGTATTTAACTTCATACGAAGCGTAATGGAGGACATCAAGAACCGCATACTCAAAGCGGACCTCCACTAAACTGTTTTGCCTGCCCTCAGCTATGCAGGAGTAAACCTAGGGCACTAACGAAGTCACTGGAAAGGCAATTAATATCTACCCAGGCATCGATTGAACGCCGTCTTCTGGGTCTTGACGTTGAGTCGCCAACGAGAGCTGAACTTCATAATTCCGACGTCAGAGCCATGTCACAAGTCAAAGATGTTCTTCTTCACGTCGATGAAGCGAAGCACAGATTCGCCGGACACCTGATGAGGAGAGATGACGGACGATGGAGTTCGGCTACTGTGCGATGGTACCCCGCGAGAAGAAACGGCCGCAAGGCCGTCCTCCTTTACGATGGGCAGATTCTCCAGCTCATCGAGACAACGTCTATAGTCCCTTTAGGATGATCGCGTACTGGACAACCATAGGCAATTATCGAGAACAATGGAAAAGAAATAGGTCAGTGAGTAACTATAGGCTTCTAATCGAGTTATAAACTTCTTCATTAAGCACCGTTTTTCAGAGAACGCCACGCCCACCGGAGATGAGGTCTCCTAATTCAATCTGGCTTACCAATGCACACCTTTACCCATTTTCCCAGTCTCTAGGCTGTTTTGGAATCGAATTTGAATTTTGGTTGCCATTACCGCTTAGCTAGATGCACGACACAAACCTTGGGAGGGGTTGCGCTTAGCTGGTTTATGTTCTGTTCTTCTCGACCTACGTCCCACACATGCCCCACTTGACCCGGTCTACAGACTCTCTTTCGCGACAGATACACACAATGACATACGACAGAACGACAGAACGACAGAACGATAGAAAGACGACAGGCGAAGTGCTTTATCGTATTTCTGATAGTGCGAGCGACATGTTCCTTCCTCATTTAATAGACGTTTCAGTGCGCGTTCTGTGCCCAAGTACTAGTAGAAGTCGGATCAGTTCAAAGGCTCATTTCGTAATATGTTCACTAGAGTAACCCTTTCGGCGGATATGATAGAGGTATTTATGGAAGTTGCAGATCTGTCGTTTTTACAGCCCCATAGTGAGCGACCGAGGCGCAAGGGCCGATTTCTGGTCCGAACCCCAAAGAAAAGTCCGTATTCTGATTTGATTTTGATTTGAGTGTTTTTGTTGGCTTCTTCTGCCTTGTATATCGATCGCTGGTCTCGTCGCACCCTCGCTTCCATTTTCGAGCTGTATACCTAATATTGGTGATTGCGAAATGTTCCTCTGAGTGAGCTTGAACAAATTGTGAATGAAACTATAACAGAAGCGCTACAAAACGCAGTGCAATTAATAAGAACATGGGAAGATGAAAGGGTGATGTGAACTTTTCACGAAAGTGCAACACAGTAATCACGTGTGACTGTCAAAACGTACTGGTCGAAGTGTTCCAGGCTCGATATGTGTGAGAAGATTGTGAGGCTGTAGCTTGTGAGTAATCAGTTTACATTCATTGTACACATAAATCCATCACTTGGTTTATAAAGGCTTAGCCTTTCACAAAAGCAACACGAATGGACAATGAAGGGAACAGTTTACACAAGGCGTAACCCATTGCGCACCACCGTTGTGCTTACATCTCTAGAGGGTTTTGCCATCTGTTCCTGTTCCGTTCTGTTCATGACCTGTCGATAAATTTATCATTTCCGCTACATATTTCCGACGACGGAAAATTATACCGCGCGCTTTTGAAATTGGAGGGGTGCCCGATCGTTCAAATAGCACGATTCTTCTTGAGGTGGCTGCGCGATGCACTTGGAGCACCACGTGGTACGCAATGAGGTAAAGTGGGTTTAGAAACGAGTAACGTGAAACAAAAGTAGCTGTACCTTGTGCTTGTGCTTATCCACATAACCAGGACACAATATTTGCTTCCATGCAATCACTGCGGTTTTTCGAAAATTTGCGCTGAAATCAGCCTCATAATAAAATGTACGTAATATAGAAATGACAAATAAATTTTGAACAAAGTCAGATGGTGAAACAGCACTCACCTTGAAAACGCGTAAACTACCACATCTATCGCTGTGTTTATGTAGTATAAGTAATGAGCAGTGTTATATATGTACTGAAAATACAATTATTGGCTATGTCCGGTTAAGATTCGAAACAGACTATCCACCGTCTATAATGTGATTCTATGAAAAAGGGTGGATCAGAGTCGATTCAGTTCAACGCTATTGTGAGGGAAAGAAAAACGAGGATTATTCACGCTGTTCATGTAAGTGTTTAGATGTCGTAGGAATTTCTTCTCAAAGAGTCTCATGATATTTTTTTTATTTTTTTCGGTCATTCTACCTTGCGAACTAAATTACTTAGCTGTTGTTTAAACGCGGCTGAAACAAAGTTGAAGGCTGGTCATTAGCTGTTCACAGCTAGGCTGACTTAAAGGCAAACCCCGGGATAAGTCCAAGTGGATCAATCCCTTTGCTGAGGACCGTCCCTTGTAAAGACACCGGTCTTCTGTTCTGGGATTTGTACAGCAAGGTTTTCAAGTATTTATCAAAACTGTTCTGACCGCCTTCGATTTCTCACAGAGATGTGGTGTCTTGCAGCTTGTCTCCCTTTGTGCTCACTCGTCTACCCCTCTCCTCGGCGCTCAGTATCAGTATCTCCATTTTACTATAGACCGATCACAAGAATGGCAGAGCGCCCAATTTTAGGATTTTCTGCGGATTCTTCTTTTTTTCCCGGCCCCTATGAAACCCTCTTTCAATTTCATTAATGGCACCACTTTGATCGTGAACTGTGCCTTTAGGGCAAGAATATTCCTTCAGTAGTGAAATCTTAGCAATACTGCCTGTACAGAACGAAATCTTGGGTCTCTGCTGAGGCGACGTGCTTCGCCAACAGTTCAGCATTCTTGCGAGAAACTCTGCATAAAGACAGCGTTTGAAAACTGCAGTCAGTTGAACTCACGATTCAATTTTTCGCCCCGAAGAAGTGTTTATCTATTAGATGTGGTTAGAAATGTAGAGGAGTCCTGTATATATGGAGAGGAGCTTGTATTAGGTTATTGCATTATGAGTGTCGCTTTTGGATGTACACAAAATTTGTTGGAAGCAATCATTCGGTACCTCAAAACGAGAGGCGACCACTTTAATGTGTAAGGCTTCGCCATTCCGCACGCAGGGACTTGACCTCCTTCTCAAAGAATCGTAGCAATCGCGCGCAGGTAAAATTTGGACATCCAGAGTCCGATTTTTTTTACTCATGGGATCGTTTCTCCTTAAACGTGCCGCGTTGACTAGATGCGAGGCGCAAAGAGAGTGTTGACAAGGGCTAATTGGCGGGGAAGTCGAAAGTCTTCAGTCCGGTCTTGCACTTTTTCGCTGATTATTTTTGTCGTGAAAATGTAGCTTTTTGGTAATGAAGTGAGTTCATGAAATTTCGTATAACTTCGTAGGTTTCAAGTTCAAGAAATTTCTTTCTACGCGAATGGAGCGATGGCTTGGGTAGGGAATCAAATTTTAAGAGACCTTGCCGTGACCTGTGGCCGGACCTGTGGCCGTGACTGGGTTACCATCAAGAATGTCTCTCGAGAATCCACGTGCACAACAGAATTACCGTCAGTCATCGATTCAAAAAATATTCACAAATATTTATATACCAATTTGACTTCATTTCTTTCGAATGAATTGTGGATGTTCAAATGCAGTTTTGGGGTAAAGCTAAATCTGAGCGACATTTGTAATGCAACAACCTATTGAATACGCTCGAGACGAAAATAGCCACTGAAGTATCAACGAGGAGCACTCATAGGAGAGAATTATTACAATTTATCTCAGTTTTGGATTCGTTTCTCCACGGCACACCAAATTTGTGTAGTGGACGGGGCACAAGTCAGTCGTGAACTGTTTCAAAAATTCTAAAAAGATGCTATATTTCTTACCACGAAAACCTGAGATCGATGTGTGAATTCGGGTGACGAATGATAGACGACTTGCGAAAAGACTTCGATCATCATTATTACATAGAAAGGAGTGTTTAGCACGACGAAAACCAATGGCATCACCCATAAAATACGAGTCAGAGATCCAGACTGCGCGTGTCAGGCCTGCAATTTCATGGAGTTTTAGGGACTCATTATCAAGCTTTAGATCTGAAAATATCGCTTCAGATAAAGTAACTGTTTCCAGATAAAAAAAACTTCGAATGATTCTCCGATAATCAGCAAGTTCTGCAACAAGTGGGCGGGTTCGCGTAACAGTAGTGTATTCATCCCTTCAGCGGTAATGGCACCCACCGGTACATGCCCACTGCGCGTCACGTGGACAATGTCAAGTGCACAATGGCGGGGCCATCTTAGAATCCTTCTCGAAAAAGATATCTTGCAATCTATCCCAAAACAGATATGTCAGTTGTGATCACTAGTGACACATACAAAGTTTCAGCCACAAAGATTCAGTTTCCGAAGAGGAACGATTTTGCAGAAACCACACCCTGGACAATCGTAAATGGGACGGTGCCTAAAGCGGGGAATGGAAAGAAGAGTGCCCTCGGGCGGTTACGTGTCAGGCGACGCGACGGAAAGGGCCCGTAGCGGCCCTCTCGGGTTTTCAATTTTTATCAAAAAAATATATATAATAAATCAAATAGCATAATAATAAATTATATAAGATTCCCTTTCTAGTCGTGAAACGATTGTCATGTCAGTGAAATATGAGTGGATTGAGAAATCACGCGTTTTATTTACGAGCGATATCCGTGTTAAATCTTGTTTCTTTAAGCGACCTTTAAGAAATATCTAATACATCCTTCCTATATAAGAAATTTGGTCGCAGCTTATGCATACCTTTGATTAGCATTGTTAAACAGAGCTGCTCAATTAGGAATTATAATTTACCTTAATTTCACGTGTTGGTATTTCAGTCCGCGTATTATTAACTGGTGGTTCTTTTGAAGTTTTTTTTTTTTTTTCTGTGTAATCAGGCTAATGAATAATTTATATCCGCCACTTCTCCGTCTTACTGTAGTCTTCAGAGACGAGAGGGTTATGAATTGTATCAAAAATTCTATTGAACGTATTTCCGAGTCCCCCTTGCAACCTTCAATTCTCTTCCTACATAGTGTATGATATGATTTGCGTAATAACTTCGTATAGCATACAGTTACGTTTGTTATTGCTCAAGTCAAAAATTAGATAGGAAAGCTACCTATAGAATTAATTTTGTCTAATATTGAGCGATTTTAGGGCGCGCTGAAATAAGGCGTGGTCTCACGAGTTAGTTTCGTGCAAATCCGCAGTGTCGCCAAGAGGTACTGCATTACTTTGACTATGAACTCTACAATAATGTCATCATTCAACATCGATCTATGCGCCTTACAGGGACACGGCCCCTAAAAAGTGGCGTAACCCTACAAAAAACGACTCTGTGCTACGCTGCTTTGGAAAGGGGAGAAAGCGCACATAAGTCGCTCCCAGTTCTTTCCCCAACCAGGACCTAAAAAGGAGGCTATCTTGTCAAGAATGTGTGCATGTAACTGAAAGTGAATTTAAAAACACTTCTTGAGGAAAAGCAACGAAATTTGAATTTGAAGTAATTTTCACTCCCGTTCGGGAAAGCATGACAGACGGCTCTATTAAATAGACTTATATGTTGTAAACAAGTATCGGCATCAATGGTGTGGTAAAAAAACAGTGCTTACCGCCTTGTCGCCGTGAGGTACGTTGATTTTTTGTGTCGACGAATGCGGATCGCCTAATTTTCAAGACTACCAATATGTTCAAAATGACGATCGTTAAACATGGCAGCAGGTAGCACAATATCGTGTCGATAGCCTGCGCAATTATCTGAAAAAGTGGTAAGTT
Organism: Ostertagia ostertagi; assembly: GCA_036418205.1. NCBI lineage: Eukaryota > Metazoa > Nematoda > Chromadorea > Rhabditida > Trichostrongylidae > Ostertagia > Ostertagia ostertagi. The sequence continues at coordinate 11,095 of MU888789.1, forward strand.
ACAGTCAAAACATAAGGAGTGGCGTATCCAACAGAGTTTTCGTATTTATTACACGTAAAAATTAGGAGCCGACTAGGGCCTAATTTTATAACTTAAAACTGAGAAAGGACGGCAATTCTCTCGATGGAACTAGTCGTGAACGGCTAGAAGAATTGATTCAGAGATGCGTGGCGGCTCTGTAAAAACTTTTTCAACCTGCAAAATTTTCATCAGCCTTCCTCAACCCCCGAAGTGACGTTCAGATCGTCATTTCAAGGATCAACTTGTGTAAGAAGCAGGTGGTTCGGTTTTTAACAAAAGCTCTCCCTCGTAGTCCCAGAGAATTAAGGGACCGTACTAGTAGGTGAGTGCTATTTAATTGACAAGCCATCTATAATATTTATCAAATTGACAAGCCATCTATTTATAATACACGCCAATGATTAAACCCCAGAATCTGCTCGCTTTTTATAAGCCTTGTTTTCGTTCACTTCAAATATTGAGAACCTCCTATATAAAAGGGATGATTTTGAATCCCCACTAAATACGCTCCTCAAGCCTGTGATAAGTGCCACTGTCATTCGAATACCTATAACACTTTCGATTAGTTTGCGTATAATTGCATTGATGCGTGCTCAGTCGATTTTGGACCCCAAGTTTTGTTCTTGACCTTCTTGTGGAGTAGCAGCAGCTTAGAAATTATTTTGGATCCGAAAATGCATCCTATTCATTTTTGTAGACAGAGCGTGGCCCGCCTACTGTTGTGGTATCAATCATTTAAAAACGGAGTTTACGATGAAGAGACACTCCCTCTCAGAAATCAAGGCAGAACGGATGGCGCAGTAGATACAAAGATGATAGAAAAATGAAAATGAACCAGGAAGATGGAACCCCTGTTTTTTTGTCTTTGATTTCTGCATGATCGCACATTTCAATCGAAGCTGCCCTCTTGAAGGCAACTCTGCTCAATGGGTAGAGGCTTGGACAGCAAAAGGGGGACCGGTGGTGTAATATGGAAACAACCTTGAGGTTCATTACACAATTTGGGCTTCAATGGTTCCAGAAAGCGGAGATAGGGGAATGGATATATTCGCCTCAGAGTGGGTTAAGGGAGCTCCAGGGTGGATGACCTCTTGGAAAAAATTGGATAGGATGTGGAAAGGATATGTGGAATGTGGGGCACCCAGCGTTTCTTATCAAAAGTGTACCTCAAATGAGTTGTTCGAAAATCGTACCTTTACCATTAGTGTTGGAATATAGCAAGGTGTTACCCACCCGCCCTTCTCTCCGAACTGCATTCTTATCTAGGAAGGCTTGCACTATTACCGTTTTCAAGAATTCTTTTCTCTTTTTTTCGCTGGCGTGCACTGCACAGTGTAGTGCACTCTGCGCTCACGAACATCACACGTGAGTGGCACGTGTCGCGACCCGGTGCCCCGAGGTGGTGGTGGATGAAGCGCATCGGTGGCGGAGCACCGAGGACACGGCAGAACGGGTATTAGAAGGGCCCGAACACCCTGTCCTAGGGGGATGCGTCGCGTAAGGAATGCTCTGACGACTGTTGCCTGCCGCGAGCCTGGTGAGGCCCTCTCCCCTATCTGACGACCTTACGACCGTGCTGCTAAAGATGTGTAGATATTGCTACATAACAGAACACTAAGTATTAAGGTGATTTATACTAATATTACAATAGATTGCGAGACTACGTTATATAGAAGGAGAGAGAGAGATGGGAGGAACCTACGGGCACGATCGGAAGGATAAGCGGCGGAGTGGTATGCGACCGATCCGTTGGCTGTCGTAGATGGTGTTGACGGCAGCTCCAACCATGGCTGAGGACTCCACGGACACAACCGCTCGGCGAGACGACTGGACGACGACTGACAGACAGACGAGCGCGGGCCAAGGCAGAGATGCAGAGCACTTCCCGCACTTCTGGATGTTGCATGCGTTCGAACCATGGGAAAGTGTCTGCGTCCGTGGGAAGGCGTAGTATTTCGTCCTCCAAGGCGTGAGAACATGACTGGAGCACGGGAAAGTATCGGCGCATACCTTGCACGTTGAAAAGGTCGTGACGAGAGTCGCGACAGGCGGTAAGATAGCGTTTGGCGCTTACATCACAGGCGCCAATTTTATCATGCTCCTTTTTCGTAAGCGCTTGTCACGAGAGCTCTGAGCTCCTTCGCGAAAAGCAAACGTGATGTTAATGCATTGCTAGACGTCTGTGTCTCTGGCACGGGCAGTAGGTACTATTGGGTCAGATAGATGTGATATCCGTTGTCTACGGGTCGAACAACCATCGCAGGTTAACAAATGCTAGCCAAATTCAACAAAAGGACAAATCAGATCTATCGATTCATCGGAGAAGGGGGAATAGTTACAAATAGTGCCAGGGCTTGATGTCCGTGTTTTGAACTTCTCGATGGACAGATTAGCATTGCCCATGTGCATACTCCTTGCAAGAAATTGAGCAGTGCTAATGAAAAGTCTTAGCGGGTATAGGATAAACCATGGCCAATCAAGAGTTAAAATTTTGAGAAGAAAGGCAACACATTAGAAAAATATTCAAAATATTCAAACCTGATAGTTAGCTTCCTTCAATGCGCACTGGCGCTCGTCTTCGCCTTCAACAGGTTTCAGTGAGATAAACTGAAACAGCTGCAGCACGAACGGGATCGGTACCCAGTACGCTATCATTCGCGACCTATTCACATGTCCATACTGAAAACAGTACTGTCACCTTGAAGTTTCATTGCTACGCATAGTCAGAAGCATAACGTAACGTAGTTGCAAATTGAAACAACAGGCTTCTCAGGAGCATTAGACCTTTCAAATGTGCAGCAAACTTACCCTGACATGTTTCAGTGGGTGAGCGATGGCCAGATATCGTTCGATGGTCAGTGCGGCCGTTGACCAACTGCTAATATACGATGCTGTCATCAGTACATATTCTAGACCTACGCAATATTCATAGGCAATGAAGTCTACCTGGAATAATAAAAATTTTGCCACAGCTATGAATGGAGCTTGCTGAGGTGCGCACATTTCAAGCCTAATCTATTAGGTTGTCTCAGAAGTTCGTGCGTATTTTGAACTTATTTTTGAGCCTGCACTATTCCAAGCACGTGTGCAACCTATCATCATTATATGTACCACCACTATCAGTGACTTGTTACCAACATCCAACCAAAGATTGGCAACTTAACTCTCAAAGGGCTGGCAGTTATGAGCTGAAAAAGGCAGTGAGGTCGATTTTGAGGTGCTAATGGGAATCGTATTTTTTGTCGTCAAGAAGGCGGCTGAGCAGAAAGGGCAGATGTCTTTCGAAAGAGAATGACTACCGCTGCACGATGAATGTGGTAGGCCTTTTCAGCTGGGCTTCGATATTCAGAATCGCTTCATTATCGAAATGTGTGGCCTCGGGTGTCGTGGAGCGTACACACTTTTTCGAGTTTTAACGACATTTGTTGGGGTTTCACCGTGAGTCTCTGCCGTTGATCTCCCTACACTTGAGTGAATTCATATCTATAATGATTGACATGTCTCTAGTGGCTTACTCGATAACGCTCCAAAAGAGGTGGAGCACGACCTTGTGGTGAATTTCTTCACTTTTCACCCTCTTCTGTCCGATCTAGTCCCTGGAGATTCTAGGTGTGGTTGTCATGGAACCTGAGCTTCTCAACTGCAGTAGTAGCTTTGTTCAACCAGGGCGTACGGATGGAGCTGGACACAAATTGTAGACGGGACTCGTGCCGCACTCCTGTCATCAGTGATCAACTCATGAGGGAATCTTTGGTGAGGCTTCAACCATTCTACGAAGGAGCGAGAACCTCTACGCATTGTGCATCTGGAACACCAGGATGTGGGTTGCCACAAAGCAGGTAGCCCCGTGTGGAGTGACTCCCACGAGAGCACAGATTCTCCAAATCCGACACTGATGGCCTCTCTGAACGTGGATTTTTCTACCGGCTGTAGTCTCCTGGGCAGAGAAGATCCAGCTATTCTGATACCTCACTGTTGGTGAGGGCGAGGAGATGTATCGCGATGCAGATGCCGCTTCAGACTTCAATCGGTAAACATAGCTCTTTTCTCTTTCCACTTTGAACTCGAAGAAGGCGACGATGGTGGGCAGGATTCGGGTATAAGTTACTACACGGTGTGCCCTATCCACAGCCTACGTGAACACATTTTGAATTTGTTGAAGGAGCTTGTGGCATGAGATCCAAAAAATACGCACGAACTTTCGAGACAACCTAATACCACCACAACCGATGGCATGGTCGCGCCGTTTGGTTGATCCCTTATCAGCCGATAAAAGATAAAGGATAAAGCATTTGCCGTTGATCAATCCCTTTTTGGGATGCGGCACGCATTCTACTTCCATTTGTACATTCGTAGTGGCGTTTGAATGCGATGTGGCCTATACAATGACTTGCGGGGGCCAGCCGATGTACAAGTCAGTGTTTTTATCCCAGACAAGTCTGGTACCAATTAACCGACCCCGGAGGGATGGAAGGCTTGGTTGGCCCGGGCGACTCACGACCCAGGATTTGATCCCCGGACCGCTCGCGTGGTAAGCGTGCCACTTGTCACTACACCACTTCCGCCCAAATCTGCCTATGTTGTTACTAACGATGGTGAGTGACAGTGGCGTGACTAGTACCCCAAACGCTATGTTTTTGTCTGAGTTACTCTTTTCCACTTAATCGCCACTAGTTTTCCATCCTTTTGATTCCATCCAACCTTAACGCAGGGATAAGCCTCATAGGTTGACAGAATACAGCGGCTTGTCCGAACCAAAGTGCTAACCCTCGGTGATCTCGGCTGGTTTTCACTGAAGGGTTCAAAAGGGTGTTTGACCACAAAAGCACTCTATGATCAAAGTGAATTGAAGCATGTCTTGTCTTTGGTTATTCAAACAACATACACTAAATTTGATTCCATTTAGTGATTAATAACTACTTTTTTGTTGCTTATGTTTGATTTTGAGACGTTTTTCGGAAGCCCACAAGCTCTCGAGTACTTTGTAGTACAACACTCAAACATGTAGTTCACAATGAAGCTTACACAAGAGCAGATAAGATTATTGATGTCGCATGAGTATAAGCTACAATTAAACCGAACGCTGCTGAACCTTGTCACCACCCCAATAAAACATGAGGTGTAGGAGGGAATGTTGAACCTAGAACCGTTGAGAAACATTTTTTGCAAAGAATGAACCCCACTAAAATTTTGAGCCGCAAACAATGAGCTGGCCGGCTGCAAATGATGGACCGAGAAGATGTTTTGGAAGAGCCGCCTATTTTTGCTCACGTGTAAACTTCACAGTTTGATAATTAATGCAAATATTATACCAAAAAAGATGAAAGAGGTCGTGAGCTTTCGAATGACGTCAGAAACATAGAAAATAATCAAGAAAATTAGATAAGTCACAAGCCAATGTGATCGGCGGACAATTTCGAATCAGCCAAATACATACTCCAGTATTTTTTGAGTTACGTTTTCCTTGTGGATATCTTACCTTAAAGCAGACGAGCAAAATACCAAACAGGAACACGCTGTCTGCACTCGTTAGCGCTATGAGGTAGACATTAGCGCTCACCTGAAAAAGTCTTATAGACTGAACCAATTCAGCTACTATAGCTAATATGAGCTCTCGATTTACTCATATAATTCAGTTAGGTAGGAAGATTGAAAATGTGCATTTAAACTCACTCCAAAATGGATTGAAAAGGTGGCATGAATTTGAAAACATAATCGTGAACCAAAGGTTCAAAATACGGAATGCAGCAAATCATTTTAGATCTGCACGTTGAGCAAATCATCATAATATTTTTTTTGCTGAGTCTTCAAATTTGACGTGATCATTTATGATTATTAACAGAATGAAAAAATACCTCTGTTAGTTATCCAATATTCACATCCTAAGGATAATATCTTTGCAAATTTGCACACGCGTGTTTTGGGATCTCAGGGAGGTATTCCAGGAGATGCCCAGCTTTCTCGAAACGGTTTTTGCATGATATAGAGGTACGTGCATGGAACACAGAACTGTGGTTCATTTTTCCTGAGCGACCCTCTGAATACCAAAAAAGGAGCGAAGAAAAATTTCTTAAGGAACTGCCGTTCTTAACTTTCTTCACCAGTTTTTTAGCCAAAGTCTACGTATAAAGGTTGCTGATGGTCCTAATTATAGATATGACATAAGTTGTTTACGCTGACGCTATTTTTCGCGAATTTTGAAACGCCAACACAAAATGCAAAAAATTGTCACTGCGAGGATTCGAACCACGGACCACTTCATCACCCCTTTTTTGGTATTCAGAGGGCCGCTCAGGAAAAAATGAACTACAGTTCTGTGTTCCATGCACGTACCCCTATATCATGCAAAAACCGTTTCGAGAAAGCTTGGCATTTCCTGAAAGACCTTCCTCGTCAGTGATATAATATAGATTGAGGGAACTAGGATTCCTTATTTTACTCCGGTCCTCCTCGACACTAGCTTCGGCTTGCCGCAAAAGTTTCTCCCTGCCCCTTCCATGGTCTCCAGACACTTCTTTCCCGGCGAAATCTTATTAAAAATCCTAGATTTGGTGCCGCCTACATGTATGCACGGCTTCCGTGCCATGAGCATTTCATCACCACGCTCATCGCTAGCCTCTCAGGGTCTAGGCCGCACTCATCTGAGCTTTCTGTGTAGGCATGTACGGTGCAATAAACGAATTTTGACGGTGCAAATAGGAAATTTTTCCAACAGCGACATAGTTGATTGGACCTTATGGTCACGCCACTAAAAAAACTCTCCAACTGCTGTAGCAAGTCCACATTCGGA
>MU888798.1:0-22987 GCA_036418205.1 Ostertagia ostertagi
ACTTTCACGCGCACCCCGGGCTTCCTTACCTTGGTAAAGATTGGATTTCTGCAGGCGGCATTGTGCCAGATGCATTCCCTACTGGAAGAGCGCCGTACCTCATTTCAAGTAATATTCTCAGATCTATGTAGAAAGAAGAAAACTGTAATCCTTTCAGGGCCAGTGATGCAGTTATGGCTGCTGGGAATCGTGGTTGTCGATTAGGGGTACTTGATCAAAGATCCCTTCGCTTCTCTTGCTTGCTTCAAGCGCGGCTATGCCGGATATTTGGTGACAAGTAAGTGTTCAACTATGCAGTTTTTTGCTACACTCCGGGAACATGTGATGATTTCTGTTCAAAATTTGGGATATCAGCAAAGTTAAGCGGTGTCCTCTTCTATGTACTAAATTTGTTTTTCCGTCAATGGGTAATGGTTGTATTGTAGAGCATCAAATTTACGTAGTTTTGCTTTCAACTACCTCTTCTTCTTCGCCTCTTTCTTTCCTTCCTCTTCTTCGTAGCTTTCAGGATGCTTTTTCCAGGCCACACGCCAAGGTGCAAGTGCTCAGTCCCTCGTGTTCAGTTCTGTCTGGTGCTTCCCTTACAATTTGGTCAAAAGGTGTTTGCTTGCAGGCAGGCAGCTCGACTGCTACTGAGCGAATGTGTTCAGCAAGCCCAGAATCACGATGTGGTATGTCTGAGGATGGCAATGGTAGAGCTGGCGGCACTGGAAGCGATGCCACCTAATGACGTCGACCTCAAGACGTTCGCAGAAGGTAAGGGTGCACCCACATAAGCTGTGTATTCTTTTTTGACTTCCATATATAAATTCTAGAAAAGTCAACGGAAACTCTTCTCACCACTGATGAATTACTGCGAATGATCCATCGTGCAGCGCTCACGGAAACAAGGTATATTTTGCTTCTCGCATCGAGGCATGTCGTAGTTTCAAGCTCACTAATAGGTAGGCAGCAGATAGCACCAAGAGCATCAAAAAAGACACCTGTTGAGTCTGCAATTACGGCAGAATTCACGCGGGAATAGATTGACCTTACATTTGATATAAAAGTGAATTTCATAATAAAACTCAGTTGGATACTGAAAGATAATGGGCTTCCAGGATTGAAGGAGACGATCACCGTGACGCAGTCACCAGTACCGACGAGTCCGAGCAGCTATTTGAACAATTAGTCTCGTTGGCTCACCTGATGTCGGCCATAACGGCAGCCCGACGTTGTAAATCGCCCTCAGTGTGAGTTTGTGCTCATTAGTTACCGTATGGTGGGAATGAATTGATTTTTAGTGTAGAAGAAGGCTTGGAGCGGGCTATGAGGTGCACTTCGGGCCCAGATTCGGGAGCTCGAGCTCGCTTGATCAGTGACGCCGCAGTGGCGACGACGTGCAGTGTCCGCCTACGACATGGTCTCGCTTTAGCTACTCAGTCCCTCGCTACTTCACTGGTGGAAACAAACTATGCCGATGGGTGTGCACCCAGGCACGAGACCGAGGCACATGTGAGATCTGTTATTATAGTTCATTGTGAAAACGTACCCTTTGAAGACCCATTTGTTCCCTCTTTATATGGATCAGTTTGGTTGATTTGAATATTTGACTAATGCTTTGTAGGCGATAGCTGGAGTGAATCTGGTGTATGCGGCGGCAATGATGGGCGAATGGGATCGAGTTGCAGCGGTTCTGGGGAGATTGAAGCTGTATTACACTCCCGAGTTGAATTGGCAGGTATCTATGCCGTCTTATCTTCCAGGTGTTTTACTTAGTCACAGTGGCAAAAGGTTCCTGTGTTAGATGTCGGTCAGACTCTGCGATTGCATCGCGCGATGCAGTCGCTCTTGCAATGTGCACAAGCGACGGGCGATTGGCCCCGCCCACATCGATGCAGTCGACATCGGTATCGATCGCCGCTTGCACTTTTGGCAGAGCGACTGCATCGCGCGATGCAATCGCAGAGTCTGAACCGACATCTTAGGGATTGAAGTGGCGACGATTGTGGAAGCCGAGAACGCAATCTCTGGAAATTGAAGGCAATGAAATTTTTGATGAAAAGGCAGCCCATAAAAAATCAAGGTAGAGGTGGTCAGTGGTGCAGGGATGAAGAAAAAACCATGAGAAACGGCCAGAACCCGAGAAATGGACCCTTCTTTGCCCGTTGATTTGCATTGATGCGACTCTCATCGGTGCTGCCCTCTTCAACGCTAACGCTCTCTCTGCTGAACGGCTAGAGTCAGACGGCGAGAGGTGGGCGTGCCGCGGTGCGAGCGGCGCGGATATGGCTCTGCCAGGCCGCCAGGGGCATGCCGTTCGCTGCGCATCGCCCAGAACCCGACCTTTAAATTAGGTAACTTCCCTTTCTTTGCCCTCCAATCCTTGTCATGGAATCCTCCTTTAAGCGCGCTTAGGGATATCTCATTTGTGTTGCTTAACCCTTTGACGACAATGCGGATTTGCACGTAGCTTGCTCATGGGACCACGCCTCTTTTTGGCGCGCCCAACTCTCGCTCACAATTGGGCAAAATTGTCCCTCAAAGCAGTTTTCTATAGAATTTTTGACTTTAACAGTATACCAGTATAACTGCAGTTCTAGGCTTTCATACTGTATATTGTTTTCAAGAGAATTCCAAATTTGGAAGGGGAACTCGGGTTTCAAAGGGAAGGAGGGCAAAACCTCTAAAAGTTTAAGTGTCCAAGAGAATTTTCGATACACTTCAAACCCCTTCCCATATCTGAGGGCTATGAGAAGACGAAGAAGTCCTGATTAGTAATTAATCTTCGCCTAATAATGCAAAACCCCAATTAATATGCTGGCGAGCTAAATGGCACATTCTAAAATTCTATATAAATTAGCTCTTAATAAACATTTCTGTAAGCCGTGCTAGCATAGATATTATGGAACTTGCTTATAATTATTGGGGTGTTACAAATGTTTTAAATGCACAAAGAAGGAAATTTTAAGGTGGCACCCACCATTGGGTGCCATTGTCCCACGCGGCGAACATAGTGGCACCCACCGGTGGGTGCCATTGTCGTCAAAGGGTTAACCATAACTTTTACGCGCGTTACCCGCTCGATCACCTGCGCGACGAGGGTGCGTGACTATTCAATCGTGGCAGTAAGTAGGTCGCCGCGCCGCCGCAGCCAGCATATCGCGGCGAATTTGCAAAGAACTCAGCATCCAAACATTGGGGAATGTAAGATTAGATGAAGTTTTCAGTCATGAAACATGGAATAGGAATCACCTAACCTCTTGAAATGCAGTTTCTTGTCCAGCACTCTGGTCTTATCAGTCACCTAGCCAACTTATGGACATGGATGGCTAAAGAAAAGGTCCACACAGAAATCGCCGCACCAACTGCCGCACGCGACGATTCTCGCCGCGTGAGCGGCGTGACCTCATTAGCCGACGATTGAATTGACCGTCGCCCGCGCGACAATAATAGTGTTCTCAGTACATAATGCGCTCGTAGAAGGACTGTGGACTTAATCGAGTTCAGGCGACCGCTCTACAACCGCGCGCTCACCATATTGTGTTAAGTCGGTGCCTCTCTCCTGCACTAGACAGTAGTCATTTCAGGCTGCGCAATATGTGAATCTCTGTGATAGAATCATCCTGTTTGACACAACGATTTTACGTGGGCAATGGGATAAGTGCACGCCAGTTTTGGAGGATATTGAAACACTGGATGCTGCTGAAGCAGCATTACGGTAAGCATCTTCGACGAGAGTCATTTAAGAATCTATCGTGCTGATCCCCAAAAAAGTCCTACTGCAGCCTCTGACGCTCCCAGGTTCAAAAAAGGTGGCGGAGTGAAGAGACTCGCGTAACAGCCTCTAATTCTTCTGCTCTTTTTTCCTCCGGCCCATCGCTCCTCTCTCTTAGACCAAACACTCACACTTGCAAATCTCACTGGGCGGCGTCACTTTTCGCCAAGTATAGGAGCAGCTATACCTACATACTGCCTCGCGCCGCCTTTGTGGCTAAGGAACTGCCCATCCACTGCCCTCATGGTGAGCGCGCCCCAACGGTCGCACTATGGATCTACCGTACTTCTTTGTTGAGTCTTAATATATTTCGGACTTCTCTTTATGTAATCTTTTAGGAAAGCAATACTTCTAGCGGCACAAAATGAGCTCTCTGCTGCACGAAATCTCCTGGAATCGGTTCACATAGCTAAATATGAGACTGCCCAGCGAGTGTTCATGCATATGAGGCAATGACCATAATTATTTCATTTTCCTTTTTTTTCACTTCACTGGCATGGTCTTATCCAGAACTTCAGACTTCGACTGCAGTTAGCAATGTTGTTGAGTGCGGAGTGCCGTTGGAGTGCCGCCATCGAAATGCTGCAAGGCGTGCGTGAAGAAGCTGTTGGAGTTGAACAACGGAACATCGCCGCAATGGCTCTACGAAGGATTGGTGTGGTCCAGGTAATCTACAAGCCCAGTGGTTTTATAATTTTTCCTGACATTCAGACTCCAGCAAGTCGTCTCGCCTACCACGCGCTAACCGGTTGGGGTTCTGATTGCGCGCGCTGAATCACCCGAGCCCTCCACTCGGTCTATGGCCGTCTATTCGAATGTAACTGTGGAAAGGAAGGTGGGAAGAGCCGTGGCAGGAGGACGAGGGAAAGACAAGGGTGGACTTTTCTCGACTAAATTCTTGTGCGGTACTACAAAGTATATCTAATCCTTTCTGTTACATAATGCTCCCCGAATCTGGGCTAAGAACAAGCCCAGCTCGCACGGGTCCGAGATGAATTCATCCCTTTCTCACGAAACTACCTCCGATTGCGTGCGCGCGAAACACGCCCTTAACTATAGCATACATTATACGAAGTTATACGAGAACGACAGCATAATTCGCCTAGCCCTCAAGTCTTTGCCATGAGAGTATTTGAATTTTGGGGCGACGTTGGATGCGTGCCCTAGGTAGATCCAGGCTCGACCACTTCGTTGACACCATCCAACTGAAGCGGAGTGGGGAGGAATTCACATATCCGATATTAGGTCGTCGCCAGAGGTGTCCTTGTTTCATCTCCCGAAGCTAGATGGTGGTGTCATACTTTTGTGTAAAGATAGTTGCTTTTGAACTGTACATTTGATGGCCCGCGCAGGTATAAATGCCCGCTTCAGGTGACCCTAGAGGCTTCCAAAGAAGTACAGAATGTGTGGCTTCAGTTTCGCCATTTCCACATGTTGATTCACGAGATCCGCAAGGCGATGTAATTAATCTCAACTCAATGGTGGAAAGCATCTCTTGCCGCTACTCTTTTCCCCGCAGTCTGCGCAGTTTCTTATTCTCACAGTTGAGAAGAGCGAAGCTCAGAAAGATAATCGAATTGGTCCATGGACATTAGCTAAAGTTGGTGAACAGTGTCAAAGTTACTCTTCACCTTTTGATCTTGGTCAACCTTCCAACTCTGTTTTAATGAGTAAATCCTATCCTAGTTAATACAGATTCACGCATGAGATTCGCTCCTGTACGAGACCTCCGACACCGCGACGTTCAGGCTCTCACTGAAATTCGAACGTTTTCCCCATTGCAAACGACATGGCTATAAAGCATTCAATAAAACCTCTTCATACTTCTATTAAAATGAAGTTCCTTCCAAAAAGTGTGCTTTCACCATACAACTACACATTTCTCCATCTGGCACTATCACCTGTATCACCTGTCGTCCCGTTGATCATCGAATTGCTCGAGCGGGCGCCAGCAACGTCTCCATTCGTCCCTGTCGCGTGCAAGAGTTGTCCAGTGGACCCTCCTCGCTCGAGGGACACGGTGTTTCATTCCTTTCGTTCAGAGCTTTCGTGAAGAAGTCTGACCATCGGGCCGGCGGTCGTCCAGGTGTTCGTTTGACCGTCCGGCGAGTGGACCCAATCGTATCCTGGGCAGCGGTCATGGCAGAATCGCAATACATTCTCGGCCACCTTGGTTCTTCAATCCCTGCGACAAATGCAGCGTCCTTGATCGTCGCCGTTACGTGGTCGGATCTTCTCGCCGATTCCCGCTCCTGCTACTGCAATATATAGGGTTTACTCCAAAGCATCGACCTCCGTCGAAGCGCGTGGATACACCTAGCTTAACGAGTACAATCAACCAATCACTGTAGTCCTCACTTTCTCTTCTGTCAGCAAACCCCAGTTCTACAAAATCAGTTAACACGTATCTCAGTGCTGGCGCCTATTTCCCAGCATTCACAGGACAGGCAGCCCTGTTCGTGGTTCAGTAACAGGTGGTTCGGTATATTGGATGGAAGATGGGAATTCTGCTGCCATGAAGAGAGGCTAGCTTTTTAATGGATTGAGAAGTGGCACATTTGCAGCGGAGGACTCGCCCATAGCGGCCCAAAAGGTGGCCGCCCTATTTGTGGAGAAGCTTTTGTGAAGGTGCCATGGCTTGTGGTGGTAGAGGGTATCGTCTGCGGCGAGAGTGTAGGCAGGCAAAACAAATGGTTGACAGGTTCTAACATTACTGTAAAATCGCTTGTAATAATAAAATGGGCGGAAGTGGTGTAGTGACAAGTGGCGCGCTCACCACGCGAGCGGTCCGGGGATCAAATCCTGGGTCGTGAGTCGCCCGGGCCAACCAAGCCTTCCATCCCTCCGGGGTCGGTTAATTGGTACCAGACTTGTCTGGGAGGATAAAAACACTGACTTGTACATCGGCTGGCCCCCGCAAGTCATTGTATAGGCCACATCGCATTCAAACGCCACTGCGAATGTACAAATGGAAGTAGAATGCGTGCCGCATCCCAAAAAGGGATTGATCAACGGCAAATGCTTTATCCTTTATTTTATTAAAATACAAATAGAACATGTCTAACTGGGTACTCCCCCATAATTCCACTTCATACGCCATGTCTACACTCTTCCTACGCCCAGTACGTATCTACAGTAGAATAAATCGTGCAGCATTTGTTCTCGCCTTCGCATGTTGATCGCTCGCCCTGCGACAAATTTCGCGGTATTTGGTCGCTGGGAAGTCGCGGTGGTGTTTTATGACGCAAAATCACCGCGAGGGAGCGGCTAATTCACCAGCGGAAGGTTGGAGTAAACGCTCACATCGGTAGGAAGTTTAGAGCCGGCTACGCTCAGTACTTATTCATTATTTGACTTCTTACTCTAATAGTTGCAGATGAATGAGCGGTGATTATGAAATGGCGAAGAAAAGCTTGCTCGACAGCCGTAAAGATATCACAAATAGCTGCTCGATTCTTGAGAATGCCATTCTGTCCATCGCTCTTGCCGAAGCTCACTGCCATACGGGAAATAGGAACGGTAAACAATGTTTCGGTTGTAATCGTTCAGGTTAAAGTGAAATATATTCACTGTTTATGAACTGTTATCAATATCTGAACAAGGCTCGTGCACAATGTAGGCAGGCTGGAGCGTTTTGTGTTTGAGAAGTATGTGTTGCAGGAACTAGCGCTTTACTATCACGACGTGAGTTGGTTTTTAAAACTGCGGACGCTAAGGTTACTGTTATACTTCGCGCCGATCTGAAATGTGTGGAATGCGCACGTGGTTGAAAGATACGGAAAAGGCGACAAGCGCCAATATACAGCTGACGCATTGTGCTTAGCGCGCAGTTGGTGTCTACGAGCTCATCGTTTAGTCAGGATCGATAAGAGGACACGATACACGCATAAACACATGACGTCAGTTTTGTATACTGACGCTTTGCGGCACTTGTCCACGTTCGCACTATCTCATCACATTAGGACATTGAAACGCGCAAAGCAAAGGAAGTACCTACAAAATAACATCATGAGGAGGGAGTGAAAACTAAAGCAGCTGTGGAAACATTAATTTCCAAATAGCCGCCGCCATGGTATGCCGGAGAGACGTACGTGCGAGAAGAGTGAAACGCGAGAGAGTACGTCGTAACTCAAGAAGCGCAAGCACCCACGGTATGCTGCGATGATATGTGGCACCGACTGCAGCACACGCGAAGGCAAAGCCTTAGGCCGTACCCTAGCACTTTTGAGTCGCGAAGCGTCAGCGCACTCCAGCGCTTGGGACTCACGTGTTTCGCCACTCTTAAGCAGGACGTGCCCCTTGCGCAAGTGTTTGTGATGAAGATACCTAAGATTTCGTTTGTACCCCACGCTCTCGCAGCAAATCGATACCTAAACCCGCAATATCTGATTATAGTAGTCACAAAGTTGTGTAAATTAGGCCATTTTACTTCTTCCTGAGGGTTTTTTTCCGCATTCTAGAACGCTTTGTTTGAGGTTGGATGTCAGTTTATATTGATTGAACGCGCGAAAAATCGATATCCGAATGCCTTTTCAATCGTCACTTCCTTTCAGCGCGGCGATATGGACGAACGTGATGACATTGCCTCAGCCTCAATTTGCAGCCATCGATGATCGTTATGGTGGTCATTTTGATTGGAAACTCGTCTGACCATTGTTCTATGAAATCATCTTCAAAGAGTCATTCCATGACCGCTTGAGTGGAACAATTCGAAAGGTGGACTATTCCAGTAACGTAGAGATTATGTTGGTACTGTGGAACAGAACTGCCTATCAAAGGCGTTAGGAGCCACTTTCGCTGACCGCTGTCTTGCTCGTCTGCCTGCTATCTCGTCTCTTTGTCGTCTGGTCTCTCGTCCGGGCGCCCAATATTTTCTGCCATATGCTTGTGCAGAGATCAGAACTACAAAAAAGACGTTTCTGAGACATTCATCCAGTTTCTTTTGCTTTGTTTTCTCCTGTGAGCTTATCGCCCACCGTTGTATATCTGAAATCCACTGCCGATACCCCTCTAGCGTGAAACGTGCCTTAAAGTTGAGTTACTTGAGTAAAGGCTAATGGAGCGTTCATAGTTGGCGATCGTACGTGCGATTAGGCGATGATTCAAAAGAAAAGTATACGTATCGATTAGGCGATTAGGCGATTAGGCGAGTAGGCGAGTAGGCGATAAGAGAAGGATACGTATTGATTTGTTGCTCCGCCCATTGAGCGATCGCCTAATCGCCTAATCGCCTACTCGCCTACAACGCTCTATGGGCGGAGCAAACCAATCAATACGTATGTGGTCTTCCCCGCCTAATCGCCTACTCGCCTAATCGCACGTGCGATCGCCAACTCTGAACGCTCCATAAGACGGTTGTCTCCACTATGATAATATTCTCACATCATCAATAAGTTCATTTCCAACGGTGCATTCGTGAAGCTTGTAATATATCCTTACTCTAAACGGGCAGCGAGCGGTCGATTGACCACTCAACCATAATCTCATTGTTGTAGGTTGCTGTTAGTTTTGTTATTGAAAATTTCGAGCAATGTCTATTTCGGTGATTTTTAATGAAATTTTGTTGAAAATGAATGTATTGAGGCTTGGTTGGGTGATTACGCCGTGCATTTTACACATTATTCAGAATTTCTATTCACAGTGAAAACAGAGATGACAATCGCATCGGGGGTCGCGTAAGCTCGAGGGACAAATAGTAGCTTGCTTCGGCGCTATCACAAAGGGCGCATTAATAGTCGGTCGTCTGAGCGTAACGATCGCACAGCGTAAAATACGTATCGATCGTCCAGTCCTCGGACGCTCTGACGATACGCATCCAATGCTGTGCGATCGTTACGATCGTTACGATCGCACGACCGACCATGAATGCGCCTATCGGGTTGCATTCTCTAGGCTTAGCCTAGGAGGGAGCAGGAAATTTTGGGGAAAATGAAAATTGCTCACGCACCCTGGAGTCTCGTTCCTCGCGTGAGTCTTACTCCCCCGATCCAAAAAAGATGTTTCGCGCGGTTTTGAAAGCATTGCCACCACAGTGCCCTCCTATCTTGCGATAGCGCCGTTGCTTCTTTCGGTAATCTTTTGAAAATCGATTTCACGAACTGCTTTTACATTAAAAACCGCACCTCAGGCGAATGCACGTAGGAAAAGGACAAGGATTACTTACGTGCAGAGTCTGTGTCGAGTTTGAAATACTATAGCCTGTGCGAGTGGTGAAATATACTTGTTTCCATGGCTGTGCACATGCGTAAACTGCGACTTAGCGAAAACAGTTGGTGAGATCTCGAAAGAACTAGTTTGCCGCCGGGGGGGTGCGGGGCCTGATTGGGCGTTCACGCTTATTCAGCTGACGTTGTACTGTAAGTCTGCTTCACGCCATGTCCCACATGGAGAGACCAAAGTGTGGTGCGCTCATGGGGTCGGCTTTGGTGGGAAAACTGCTCAGAGCTCGCTATTGCACAAGTTATACTGTTACTCTAACTGATTATCGATTCTACGCGCTATCGATACATTTCTGTTCTGTTCGACGAACGCACGCATCACAGATGGGATGATAATAAGATGAGAACGTCTCAACGATGTGATTCATCGTGGATCTAGACGAATTAGTCTCTCCTATGTAGATCTTGTCCCACCCAATTGCTTTTACTAAGTTGTCATCAGCGGGAGTAACCGCCCTAATTTGGGCGAGTTGTCCGTGATGTCGTATTACGCTTCCCACTCCTCCATGCATTTGACTTTGACAGTCCCGAAGAATTGCGCCTTTCCCGTTTGGTTCAAGAGATTTTCTTCCCTAATTGGCTGTTCCTATGTTTGGTTAATTCGAGAAATAGGGGAGTTTGTTTCACGGTAGGTTAATGATACAAATATATAACAGAAATACCATCAAAAGAATTAGTCTAGAGGATATTAAATGCTGCGAGAAGCAAGCTCAAAATGCTGAGCCCAGTTCTAGCGATTCTCGAGGATTTCGCTTCCATGGCGCAAACTACGCTTTCAAGTCGCGGATTCCTTATCACTAAGGCATTTGCAAAAGTGCAGGTTCCGGCGAGATTCGAACTCGCGTTACTGATGCAAAGTCCAGGGGGCGGTTAACGCTACAAGGAACGTTTTGTTGCCCGCCTCTCCGGGCTGTTGTATGCTGCGGGCTCTGCGATTGATTTACAGCGTATGACATCAGTGCTTCCCTTTCTAAACGATAATAAACACTATAACAAAATAAAAGCAACTACTAACTTCCAAGTTATTGATTGATCATTGATCTGTTTCCATATCGATAAAGTGATAACGATGATTCTATACAGACGTTTGTCGCTCTTTTCGATATTCTAAACTGAGTATTTGTTACGAATACACAAAAATAACCAAATTCATGTCGGTATAATAATTAAGAAATTGTTGGCATTATAATATAAGTCGCAGCTGACAGGTCGAAACTTGTGGAACTCGTGGAAGTTAATCCCGCTCAACTTCCAGCACAACTTTTTATGTTCTATTAATAATAAATAGGCGAGAAATAGATAAATAAATAAGCAGTAACAAGAAATAAAATTAATAACTATTTTTCCTTCGAAGCGCTTCAAAAAAAGAACTGTAAAAAAATGAGGAGGAAATTTCCAGATGGCACTCTCGACTAAACGGAAAAGTGAGCGAGTCATTTTTGTGTGCACCGCTCGCTGGACAGTTCCCAACGAGATTAATCGCAGCTGCGATTTTGGAGGGGCAGGGGTCGCATTTGGTGAACTGGCCATTCCATTTTTTGAGAAATATATGCTTCACCGACTCACCGTGTATTTCTACCTCTCACTCCAACTGACGAATTTTTGCTATTTTCGAGGTTAAGGAGTATTTCAGAAAGGTATTACCGGACTTACCGCTTTGTATGCGTGGGAAGGATCCTATTGAGGTTCTCTAGTAGGGACGAAGATAGATTCTAGCAGGCAACGTCGGTTTATTTTGGGTTACGTAGCACCAGTTCTGAAGCTCGCTTGCTTTCAGTGAAATCTGTGACTGTTTGGACGAATGAGCCTCATCTAGTTTTGCTACTATCCCTATTGGATAGTATTTCTTATGAACCGTTTAGCCCAAGGTGGGACTCATTTTGCGGGAGCGTCTACAAAGGTTGTTGCCCTCTGAAAGTATATAGCAAACAGACCATACACTCAAGACAACCCAGGAAAGGTCTGGTCTTCTTTTCATGTCAAAACATGTACAGTTTTCAGGTGCTGTGGTTCGGCGGGCGGGGGGGACGGGACTCTGAGAACTCTAGGACTTGAGCCACCTGTCAGCGCGGGACGAAGCAGAGAATGCCCGTTTCATTATAGTAAATTATATAACTGGTTTTGTTTAGATAAATTGATAATAGGCGCATTTTTGTTTTGGGGTTCGTAGGCACGCGTATCTACCTAAGAATTTGTGCGCTTCTTATGGCCTTACGGAACATTCAAAACGAATTGATCGGAGGTGACCTTTAGGACTCAGGAATTGTTCACAATTAGCCTTGCCCTCAATTAGCCGCCTTTCACCAGCATTCGTCCGTAGCTACACTGTTGCACGTGATGCGTGTCCGACGGAAGGGTGTACAAAAGTGCATTGGACGAGATGGACGGTCATAAAACATCCGTTGTTATATTATTAAAGTTTATTCTGTATTATTTGTTTGATTATGGTTGCTGGTTTCAAGTAGGGATGCTACACGTTTCAGCTGTTCTTTTATGGTAATCTGTGCTTGCTCAGTCACGTTTTAAGTGCTAGAGAACCTTCAAGAAGCCAAAGTTTTTACATTATCTTCTTCCTTAAGTCTCGAACATGATGTCGCGTTCACGGACTAATTTTTGAACATATATAATTCCAGCTCTTCTGGAGTTTCTGTTTGCCACGTTTTTTGGGTTTTTCCGTAAATTGTGGTTACGTTAAGGTCGTCACTGACGCTCAGCTGATACCTTCTTTGATTCATCCTTTTTCGCCCCTTAGTTTCGTTGTTCTACTTTGGTTCCGAGCGCCTTTAGCTATTCTTTCGTTTTCATCTGTACGATTTAAAGCAGTGTTGACCTCTACAACAGTGTTCACGCATTGTTATAGTGAATTTCATAAAATCTGAATTAGGGTTGGAAATAGGGCTATGGGTCTATTCCAGTTAGGGGGGGGGCATCATGATGCAGTTTTTCCAGAAAGCTAGGGTAACTCCGAGCCAGGGGGAGTGTAGCCAGTCTAGGGGTGGGGGTGAGGGCAGTCACTTGACATGCGTGAAAAGCTGGAATGTTCGAGTTCACACTAGTTCGCCGAGAAACTGCATCATGATGCCTCCCAACTGGAATAGACCCGAGCCATGTACTATCGTTTCGGTGCGAATTTCGGCACCCCTCCTGTTCCATCGGGATGATGGCCCAGATGAACTGCCAGCTACTAGTCGCTTATATCGTAATTTTCTGGATATTTCCTAAATCAGCAAATTACCTAGAGCCTAATGCGTAACTGGTGACGGCAGACACCGAAACTTCAGATGTGCTCTATTTTAGATAAGTTTTCCGAATCACACGAAATTTTTGATTTAGTTTTTTCTTGTTTTCTTCTCAATGCCATGAACATGTGATTTCAGTAATTGCTAAAAGTGAAGACAAATGATTGCAATAAGTACTAAAAGTAAATACAGCTCTCTGTATGGCAAGATAAGTGTTTTAATTAAACAGATAAAAATTCCGAATCACACGAAAATTTTTGATTTAGTTTTTTCTTGTTTTCTTCTCAATGCCATGAACATGTGATTTCAGTAATTGCTAAAAGTAAAGACAAAGCTCTTTGTATGGCAAGATAAGTGTTTTAATTAAACATTTGATATCAAAATAGCTTTAACTTCCACTGCGGTGGAATTGAATGAAACGTCGCGTTTTCATTCCCCCTAGGCGTCGTTTTGAATCCTACTGTTATTTCCTTAGGTAACTTCTACACATTGAACTTTGCTGAAGTCGTTTTGGGCGCTATCGCAATATACGGGGGCGTCCTTTAGGATCAAGCCCCAGAGGGGACAGGAGCTCCGGAGAACATGAAAATGGCTCGCGCATTTCGGGTCTCTCTTCCCCCGCCTGGGGCTAGTCCCATTTTTAACAGAAAAGACATGTTTCACGCAGTTTCAAATGCACTGCCTTCGCACTGCCCCCGTATATTGCGATAGCGTCTTATTTTGTGAAATTCATGTTTATGCATATCTGTAACATAAAATTCACGAAGATGAGGTGAGGCGAGCGCTCACAAAATCACCTACGTCCCATGCGACCAAAAAATGAAAGCGCGTGCTGTCGTGGATGTGTAAGTGTCTTACATTGAATGATCCATGCCATTATGCACGGGTAGATAATGTTCACGGCTTGGGATGGTTGATTTTTTAGGGGAAGTGGAAAGACGGTAGATTCCTTGCATTTACCCTGTGATAATTGCGGTGCGCAGCGAAATGATTGGCGCATTGTGACCGATTCTGATTTTGCTCGTATCCTATGCGCCACAGATTTGACCACAGATCACTTTCATATTTGATATAAAGTTTTCAGAATGCCTGCTGACGTTAAAGTGCCTCCAACTACGTATGAACGGCTCCAGAGATTCCAGGTTTGTTGAGCTTTTCTCAGTAAGAAATAAATGCGGAATGAGTCTTTAGCCTTAAGATTATGTCTAATTTATTCCCGGATCTTATGGTCAATCCGATTTCAGAAGGAGAACTCAGCCGCTCTGCGTCACCCCGGATAAGGAGATTAACAGAGAAAATGAAGAGGATCTCCTATGGGCTGCACCTTATGACGCACGCTTCCCACAGGTATGTGTAGTTTGTTTTGAGATTTCGTTTTCTTCGGTAAAGCGCGCATCATCTATTAAGAAACCCCGTTTCAACGAAAGAATGCAAGTAAAATAAGGGAGAGGGTAATGGGTAATTCTCCTTTGCTGCTTATACCAACTTGATTTGAGGACAGGCTCTCATATTCCCTCCGTGATAATGAACTTTATTTCTTCACAGAGCTTCGCCTTAGTGGTAAAACTTGCAATCTTACAAAATGTGTCAAGGAATTGTCGCTAGTCCGTTGCAATATGGGCCTCCACAGTGTAGAATACTTGTTGAAACTGATGGCAAAGTTATTGGTTTGTTGTGTTACGGAGGGTGTGATCCTGATTAGAAGTGAACCTAGGGTTCTCGCAGCGAAAAAGGTTCTGCGCTGTGAAAAGCGGACGAAGTCGACCTTCTGTCCTAGCAACCGCATCGGTGTAACGGATCCTTCCTTTTGCGCTGTGTGCACAGTCGCACATTATCGGGAACACGTAGTGATCGGAAATAGGCATAGGCTTGTAACATCTTGATGTTGTGGGCATTTGTAAGCAACATGTTGACTTTATTTTCTGAGTGTTATGATACTTATTTGATCCGTGACTTTTTTCGCACTTTGAAGCGTGGTCGCGGGTGTGGTTCACTAGGACAGAAAGCGACTTTTTCGCGTTTCGCAGCGCGAAACATTTTCGCTGCGGGAACCTCAGGTCCACTGATGATCAGCGGTGGACCTGAGGTTCCCGCAGCGAAAAATGTTTCGCGCTGCGAAACGCGAAAAAGTCGCTTTCTGTCCTAGTGAACCACACCCGTGGTCTCGGCGAGCGCGAAGGAGTCGGTAGTGCTCCCGCACGGTCCGCCTTCCCCCTCTCCCTTGAGCACGGCTTCGATGCAGCCTTTCGCATGAGCGGGAGCACTGCCTGCTCGTCCGCCGCGGCCACGCCTTGAAGTGTGAAGAAGTCTCGGCCTAATTATTTTTCCTTTACGTAGTGCTCAGAAAACACTATTATTCTTCTGTTTCGTTCGTGTGAATTTTTGGCTACTGTTGTGTTTTAGGTCCGCAAGCAGCGTCAGTGCTTTGCGTATTACGTTGACTTTCACCGCTGTAATGAGTTGATGGGTAAGGACTACAAGCCTTGCAAATTCTTCCAAAACGTATACAAGGTCAGTTGAAGTTGAATATCGAGCAAATAGTTAGGCTTAATTCTTTATTATTTTTGTTTTTCCCTTTACACGTTTGAGCGTGCGCCATCATGAAGTTCAATATCGGGATGAGTAAATTCCGAAAGAGGGGGGGGGGGACGGTCAACTTGGGGAGATATTAGGGATTAAATCTTGTTCCTATAACCCTCCATAGCCGAGCTGGGGCACCCCGACGTCGTCCTCTCAGCTGTTGACGGGCACCTAGGAAGAAATTGGAATCAATTACCCATTTTTCGTTTTCCAATCACCTTAAAGTTATCACCTTAATTCAACGTGTCGATCCATACTTCAGTCGACAGAAGAATTCCGACTGTTAGATTGCGCAGTGACGTATGGCCTGATTGTAGGCCAACTTTGTACTAGACTTGTAATGTTTTGAGCGAAGGTGCGGGAGTACGTGGAATTCCTTCTGGATGTGGTGGTGCTACACGCGCCACCGCATGACTTCCAGAAAAAATTCCCGCGCAATCTCTGAGACCTGCTGCAGCTCGCCTCCACCGGACATGTGTTCCTTCTTCCAGTAGATAAGTTGCACCATAGGGTCCATTATTTTTCGGTGTTTGCTGGTCAAGGAAGAAGCGCCTGTCGGGACTTGAGGATTCGTCTCCGATTGGCAAGACACAGAGGGTCGATGATATCCGAAGAGCTGCGTCAGAGATACCCCCGAGAATTATGGAAAGGGTCGAATCATACATTTGCCGTTATAGAGTAGTGTAGATACGTAACATCTATGCGATTGGATGTGCGATCGATACGTATCTACTGCACGAAAAGCAGAAGTTTGCAAAGTATGCTTCGACTCCAAGTGCTGCATCAAGAATCACATGAAGAAGTAGGGCGATTAGGTAGATGGCAGCACTCTCAGTGACTGATAGCATTCAAAAAGGGTGCTGGATGGACCTATGGACCTCTGGAGTGACTCGCAACGAGTTATCAAGGTTGTAGGGTTGATGGTAACAGTGTGTAAGGGAGAATGAAGTTATAGAAGTGTTCTGTCCATAAGGCTCTTCACAAAAGGGGTGGGGATTTCCAAGTTCATATCTCCGAAAGAGAAGCGACTTGAGCTCGAAAATTGCAGGAGAATCCTACAGTTTTTTTTGCCTGTTTGTTGAATTACTGTAATTGTCCATTCACACATGTTTTGATTTTCTCTGCTTTGACGCCATGGGAGCAGCGATTTGATGTATTGATTTCATGTATTTCTTATGGTTCATAGCAATTATAATTGGTAAATTCATTTTCAGGACTTCTGCCCCAATTTCTGGGTTGAGAAATGGGACGAACTCGTTGAGGAGGGCCGCTTCCCTGCCAAGTTCGATCGCTAGGATGGTCGCAACTACTTTATATATAGTGTAGACTGGATTCGTGATAAAGTTATCCTGTGAATTGTTCAGTGTTCATTCGAAAAGGTTAACGTGCCATGAAATTTCTTCATCATGATCATGTAAATCAATAAATTTCTATTCTCCCCGTATACGGTACCTGTACAAATGCCAATGCTTTTTGGAATCCTTCCAGCTTGAATCCATCCGTCTTCCATCACACACAGGCGAAAATAGAGGGCGAGTGTGAATTTTGAAGAATAGGATCGGAGGCCGATTCAACACATTGACGACCGCCGTTCAGCGCGCGTATACCTACCTGTCTTCGAATTTTCCATCAGTGCTGATTTCTTCACCAATAATTTCATTATCAGCAAATTTACTATTGTATCTGATCCGTACTACTTCCTGTAGGCGTTAGAGCATATGGACCACTATACGAGGTGGAAATTGAGGCATAACCTAGGTAGAACGAGTCTGTTTCGAGAGGAAGTGCGGTACATATGTATCCCACGCTGGCGTCAGTGTGTTCCTTGTGAAAATCGGCTTGGCAGAACCTTTTTTTGTAGTCGTTGGAAGAAACGTAAGGACAAACCTCTGATAATATTTGAAAGGCGGCTTTCTACGTGTTATATCAAGAAAGTTGTCGCTTCACCCGGGATTGCAGTGTATCCGCTGAAAAATGTCTTTGTATATTAATTTTTTCCTGTCCAGTTTTTGGAGATGACGAAATACGGCTACGGTAAGACTATAATGAGACTGTTGTGGCGAATAAATTAGATTCTTAGTGTCTTCCTTATGTGTCTATCATGCTTGTGGATTTTCTGCTGGTTGCGCACTATAGTTTATCACAGATGGCCTCGTCTACTTGGGTTAGCCCAGAAGAATATGAGAGGCGTGAGAAGTACCTCCGTGCAGGCCTACGAGAAGTCAATTTGATGGATCCTTACACTTGGTCCCGACCTGCCCAGGTTTGTTAGTCATATTCTTACAAAAAAGTTGCATAGTTCACAGGTTTCCTAAAAAATCGTTTTTCCGAAAATTAGATTCTGCTTAAAAGTTAGTTGAGCTCTTACTCGAGAGGCTCGCCTTGCCATGAACTAAATGCCAAGTATCAGTTGTATCAAAATAAATGTGAAGTAGATTTTGCAAATCCTCTTGTCATATTTATTTCTAAAACCAAAAAATAATGCCTGAAGTCCAGCTTCGTGTGCAATACGAAGTATGGCGAACGATTAATTTTCTTTGCAAAAGCTTGACAGACACTTCAAGATATCTTCAGAGAAACTGATCTCCACGTCCTTACTTAATTTTTTCAACTTTTTCTAATTCCTCTTTTTGTTTTCCTTACGACTTCAAAGACATTCTCAAGAAGTGTGGCATTCGATGAAGTTTCCAGGGAGCTAGTTTGATGTTTGGTCTAATGGTGGTTTGTGGACGTCTTTACGATATGTGGAATAAGAAGCCGTTCTATTTTGGTACGTTATCGCATCATCTTTCCTGATTTCTTCTCTTTTTGATTCGTCCTTTAGATTATTTCTTAGAACTCTGCGTTGAAATTGATTTTGATTCACTCGCGGTATAGTAATATTGAAATGGCGCCTCCCTAGACTGTCACTGTACAGTGCGCGTGACCTTGTTCAGAGCCAATTATTTTGATGAGCTTTTTTGTTACTGCAGCTTCACTAACCATACGCTCATCTTTTTCCTTGACCAGCGAAAGTCGACCTCCTTTTAGCTTCGCTTTTCGGAGAAATTTCTAGTTATTTCGTACGATCGTACATTGAGACCACACGTCTCTTTTTATACCATTCTTGAACTTATCGTATCGCTGCCTCTAAAGGTTTAAAGCAGAAAACTCTTTAGGCTATCTTCGAAAAAAATTTTCAGGGCAAAAATAAATGCATGAAAATCGTGTCGGCCAACATCATTGTACCCATTGATAGCAATCACAAATGTCCGGGCACGAACGCAAACACCCGTTTATGAAACTTGTTTCGCTAATTTCGAATCTCTGCTCATAGTGGAGAAGATGAGTTTCGAGAAAATTTCATTTTTACTGAATTCAGAAGTGCTTCCCTTCATGAGATGCATTATTTCGTTGTTAGTCTGCCATTCAGTATGCTCATTATTCTCATTGTCAGTGGTCCAATGTACGGTTTTCCATAAAAAACATTATATGCGATTCATGCCCTTGAATTTATTCAGGTTCTCAGCTTCAGACCCCAGCTATTTCAACGGTGATAAGATTTCTGATTGACTTCACCACTCGGAATCTTACCTGAGAGTGACCATTCTAACATGATCAGCAATGAGCAGAGTGAATAACGGTCGATGAATTCCTCGACCATGGTTTCTAGTACTGTAGCAAGAGGGGGATAGTCATGCCGAGAGTTAACGTGCGCGCGGAGGGCACAGATGGCTCGCGCATTGCGAGTGTGAATGTCGCGCGAGGAGAGCGTTACTTGATCCAGGCGAAAATCCTCGACAAGCTGTTGAGAATTCTCAACCGATATTCACCCTGCTAATCAGACTCCAGTGGAAATTGCAGTATTTCAGAGGCTCAAACTATAGGGATCCTGCTACCCTCCTTCGCAAGTACTAGAATTACCCTATTTTCCGGTGTATAAGCCCCCGCTAGTATCATGTAAAAACACCTCCACTGGTGCAGTGTACTTGAGTACATCTAGAGTCAACCGTAACATGCCCATAGGGGTAATTCGATATGCTGATCACGAAAACGACATTCGTTTTTAGCGGTGGCGGCATCTGGCGCCAGTTGGCGCCACCTTGTCACGACCCTTGTTTTCGCCAAAATCGGTGTAAACTTCAGTATAGGGGTTATTTGGGACCCTGATTACGAATATGACATTCGTTTTTGGCGTTAACGTTGTTTAGTGCACATGTCTCGGTTGGAGAGCGCAGACGAGCAGAAAATAGGCGTCAAACAGCGCCAGCGCCCCCCCCCCCCCCCCCCACCCAGCGCCAGCGCCTAAATGAATGTCATATTCGTAATCAGGGTCCCAAATAACCCCTATACTGAAGTTTACACCGATTTTGACGAAAACAAGGGTCGTGACAAGGTGGCGCCAACTGGCGCCAGATGGCGCCAGCGCTGAAATGAAAGTCATTTTCGTGATCAGGGCATCGACTTACCTCTATAGGCAAATTTGCGGTGGTTTCTAAGGTGTACAAAGTTACACTGCGCGAGCGGGGGTGGTTTTACGTGAAATCGGCGCGGGCTTATACACCGGAAATTAGGGTAATCGTCCTATATTAGAATATGGAAACGCCTTCTTGAAACCAATCACTCATCAACGCGCTCGGGGAAGTTCAAAATGATTTTACCAGAAAGTTGATCACTAGGCTTAATGGCTATGACTATGCCAAAATACCAAATAGTGCCAATCGCAGCAAAATCTTTGGACTGTCCATACTTGAAAGAGAAGGAAATCCAAAAATCCATTGGTGCTTTACAATAAATTCCTTCGTAGTTTAAGATATCATTGATTTAAACAGAAACTTTTTCTGTGAGAGATTATCGGACGTGTGCGAGAATTGCCAAGATATTTACTCCCGGACGAAACATAAGGCCGAGAGTACACTTTTTTTTTCATCGAGCATTTCAAATAAAATCGCTAAAGGAAGCGATTACGATAAGGAGGGGCCAGGTCGGGAGAGTATATGCGCCAGGAACTTGGCTGCCATGGAAGGGAAGTGTAGCGTATTCACGACCAAAGGTGCAATGCCTGCTGAGCAGGACTTCAGAAGCACTCCACCCGAGAGCGTTTACGCGATTATGTTCACTTGGTAACTTGGGCGAGCTGCTTGCTGGTAGCTTGTCATTCTGGAAGATCACTTCACTTTCAGCGGCCGTATCCTCCAACTTGCATTTGTATTGCCTTTTCAAACGAAACACTATGCTTGCTGGAATAATCGACGGCTATCGGGGTTCACACGTTCGAGCAACTTCTGTCTCCGCTCATCCATGATCGAAAATGAACCGGCAATTGAGGGAGTACTACTTTGCGTTATCCTTGATGAATTTTTCTGCTTTTTCGCACCGGCATTTTAGAGCACTCCCACGTCTCTATGAATCCTTTAGAGTCTATCGTAATCGCTGCCTTCAAGCAGAGGTTTACCTGAAAGTTTTGATCCTTTTCGGAAACTAGTTACCCAACGTCTGCTTTAGGTTTATTTACAAATTTTTTGTTGGTTCCAATTATTTCTCCACTATTTACATGTCATTCATTATATTGTATTTTTCTTAATCATATATTATTGTTACGTTAATTTTATTTACCAGTTGGCGCCGCACGCATTGCGCGCGCAACACAGATCTGTGGCGAATTTTGATGGTGCGACGAAAAATTTCAAATTTGGCTTGATACAATACGAATATCTGAATTCTCCGCTAAATTCTATGCGCTCTTTCTTCGTCAACCATTATCCTATTTTTCTCGCGTGCCCTGCCGACCAATAGCATTTGGCTCCCTTCTTTTCGCCGACCTCTACCCCCTTTTTCACCGGTCTCTGGGACCTCTTGGAACCAAATTTACGACACTTTTGGCAAACTCCGCCCACTTAGGTGCGTGCTCTACCCACTAATAGCATTTGACCTCCTTTCCTTCGCCGACCTCTACTCCCTTTTTCCCAGCCTCCTGGACTTCTTGGGGCCGAGTTATGAATTTTCGTCGCAAACTCCGCCCACTTTGGTCATGTCCCTCCCACCATTGACAGCTGGCCTCCACTCCTCCACCCACCTCCATCCACCTTTTCCGCGGCCTCAGGGACTTCTTGGAGCCAAGTCATGAATTTTCGTCGCAAACTCCGCCCACTTTGGCCAAGCCCCGCCTACCACTGGCCTTTGACCTCCACTTTCCCACCCAACTATATCTTCTTTTTTCCCCACTCTCCGGGACCTTCTGGAACAGAGTTCTGAATTTTCGTCGCAAACTCCACCCACTTTGGTCAAGCTCCGCCCACCGATGACAGCTGGCCTCCACTTCCCCCACCCACCTCCATCCACCTTTTCCCCAGCCTCCGGGACTTCTTGGAGCCGAGTTTTATATTTTCGTCGCAAACTCCGCCCACTTTGGTCAGGCCCCGCCCACCAATGACAATTAACCTCCACTCCTCCACCCACCTCTATCCACCTTTTCCCCAGCCTCCGGAGCTTCATGGAGCCGAGTTATAAATTTTCGTCGCAAACTCCGCCCACTTTGGTCAGGCCCCGCCCACCAATGACAATTAACCTCCACTCCTCCACCCACCTCTATCCACCTTTTCCCCAGCCTCCGGAGCTTCATGGAGCCGAGTTATAAATTTTCGTCGCAAACTCCGCCCACTTTGGTCAAGCCCCGCCCACCATTGATAGCTGGCCTCCACTCCTCCATACACCTCTATCCACCTTTTTCCGGCTCTTTAGGACTTCCCCGACCCGAATTATGAGGGCTTGTAGAAAATGCTGTACACTTCAGAGCGCGCCCCGCCCATTCTGGGCGGGCCTCCGCCCACGTCATGTATGCAGGAAACACCTTAGACATTGCTCCCTTACACCAATTGTTTTCTGCTCTGTAGGCTTTCTCCCAACCGAGTTATGAAATTTTTCATAAAGCACTGCTTTTTTGGAGAACGCCCCGCCCACCGGGGGTGGGTCTCCCTAATTCGATGTGACTTACCAATGCACACCTTACCCACTTTTTGGCCCAGTTTCGAGGTCGTTTTGTCACTGAAATCGAAATCTTGGTCTTCGGTACAATTCATTTCGACGCACGCCACGCCCTCTGTGGGCGGGGCTCCGCTTAGCTGATGTGTGTTTTGTATTACGTGAGACCTTGCCCACCCATCCCACACTTGACCCGGTCCCTCCAGGCGGATCCCGAGGAGCTAGGGAATTTT
>MU888803.1:0-12666 GCA_036418205.1 Ostertagia ostertagi
GGCGCGTTTCTGGTTTTGTGAAAATTTGGGCAGGCGGCAAAAACTGCTGCGCCCCATCGGTTCACACTTACTCCTTCTTCAAGATTATTTGCAACTTCGATAAACTGCTGGGAAAGGTCCACCTAACCATAAAGTTCCATACTAAAAAAAAACTTTGAAAAGGTTTCTTTCTTCCTTTGCAGAAGGTGCACAGGGAGGACACTCAGTTCGTCTAGCTTCCGTCCGAGGGAACGCTTTGGATCGGAAACTAGGCTTCCTCCTTGTTTTGACCCCGATAATAGTTTTCAAATACATCTAAAATACATTTAAAATTTCAAATACCACTTGTTTACTGTAAAAAATACTATTTTTTTTCAAAATATTACTCAACTCTATTGATATTTAACATAGGGCAAGTAGTTAGCCAAATTAAGCAACAATCTATTCAGTCCTTGGCCGGCGTAAAGTGGTAGGTTTTCTGCCTATGCATAAGGAAATGAAGTAAGGTGCGACGGAGAGAAGGAAGTGGGTGAGACGCGTGAAAGAAATTGCGGTACGTAATTCCAGGCGGCATTACCTTTGATTGGTGGCCCTTATATGAATCGGCCAAACCATAAACTCAACGAAGCGCTCAGTTCAATACTTGGTAATTGCTGGTGGTCCTTGAGGAAGAGGTGTCACTTTATCCCCGGAGGAGGAAATGGAGCGCAAAGGGTGATATCGGAAGAAACTTTTTCAATGGAGAAGGACTGCTAGCTCTGTTCCGGGTAGTAACTGCGAAGAATGTTGAGGGAATGCTCTACGCAATTACTCTAGGGAGGGTCAAGCGTGTGAGGAAACTTCGGCGAGGGGGAGTGGGGTTGGGGGGATCGTAAGTGAAGGGATCAGTATTGATCCGTGGCTCGAGCTCATCCTTATTAGACATAATATGTAGTTGTGTATAGCAGTCTTCGCAGGCAGGAGGGGAGGGGAGGGGGGATGCCAATTGGAATTTTTCTGTCGCCTCGCTTGAACCCTGATTCCATTGAGCAATTGGAACTCCAAGAGATATTTTCAGAACGGGTAACCTTAACCTTCTGGTAGCACTAATACATATGTACCACCACAATGTATAAGATTTACCATATATGCACCACCAGGAAGGGAAGGGACAAAAGAGGGTACTTGTGACTGAAGGATGCTTTATGTGGGACTTCTGAAGATCCTTAATGAAGAACTCAATATGAAGAGAGATAATCTAAGGCTCTTATAAGAACTCCCGTATAAGAGCCAAGGCTGCAAGCAAGAGCACCCATGAATTGATGGGTGACCAAAAATGAGAAATATCTATTCGCAGCGAAATTATTTAAAAAATTAACCTAAAAAGTGTAGGAATCACCTTCTCAGAAGGCAGGTAGATAAATAGCTCAATACAAGGCATTTTACGAATGCGCTCGAAACGATTAACATTATCCAAAAAAACGGCAGAAAATGTCATGCTTGAGGGGTTTCTCGATGAAGTGACGTCTTCGAGAAGATTCTCTGAGAACAAGATCTCATTTTGCAAGGGCACACCACATGAGTCAAACAAAAGGTATGAGGGTCTGTCATATCGTGAGAAAGGATTGGGTGTCAAAAGGCGATATCTTCAGAACCTATTGGCTACCAGAAACTATATAACAACTTTCAAACAATAAAAAATAAAATATCTTTTGAGACATTTCATATTTCTCGACACCTCTGCGGATCGTAAAAGGCCTAATAAGAGCACTCATATGGGAGCTCCATACCAAAGAATCAATGATTGGAAATGAGCCCAATCAAAATAACAACACAGCAGTGAAGAAAATTTAATTGGTCCACTGGGAACGTTGTTCGCGTGCAGAGAACGCTAGCTTATGAGCCAACTGATAGCCCTGGCGGATTGAACCTCACGCTTTGAAGATCATGATGGTTAGTCTGAACATCAATAGTTCATCCAGCCTAAGATAGCAAATTTGCTATAGCATCCTATTTTGAAACAAGGAACCCTAAAGAACTCCATCGAAGAAGCGGGGAACGTCTTTGATGAAAAAAGGTAATAAGCAAGCACAAGAATGCTAGCTCTCTCTTGAGAACAGCTTCAGTGGCCTCTATAGAAGGGGTACCCCACAGCGCAGCTAAGAAAAGTTCAAAGGGAGCGCCTGAGTATGTCTCTCCGTGCCACCTTCCTGACTCATTTTCAGAGTTCTTTGAAAAACATTTCATTAAAATAGACTTGATAAAACGACTTAAACGAAACTTCGAATATATTATGTGCAGTTGCGGTCAAAAATGTTCGCTAAAACCTTTTTTCGTGCATTATTTTTTTTCTCAACAGTGCCCTTTCAAATATTAATTAGAACATGCCATTACAACCTTCAAAACCTTTGACTCTTGAAGAGTTTGGATATTTGGAAAAAGGGCTCAAACTTATCTTCAGATCTTTTCTGAAGGGAAGAAATGAAATGCACGAAAAAGCGTTTCGACGAACACTTTTGACCGCTACTATATATTACGGTAAGTAAATATGTACGGTAACTCCTGAATTTCCCCTTTGGAAACAACAGGACGCTCAGAGAAGCTGATAAAGGCGGCTTTTGAACCCTTAAAAAATTGTATGGAGACAGGGTTATTATATTACTCAGAATAGAGCGATAAGCGAGTAGACAAGCACGCAAATATTTTGGGGGCGAAAAAAAATCCGAGTTATTTCTGGAGCTTGGCCGTGAACGGGGAGCTTGTTGACCATCTCTTTGATCCATAGTTATGTAACAAAATCCCAAAAAAAGCGCCGAACTACTACAAATGGGATCCTAATAACAAGAGAAGTGGAATGGAATTGAACAAAGGCTGATTGGGATGAAATGGTGCCCCGGTAGCGTAACTGGTAGCGCACTTGCCCGGAAAGCGAGAGGTGCGGGTTCTAGTCCCGCCTGGGGCGAAAGTTTTGTTCACAACCCAGCATTCTTGTGAAACATTCGCAAGGCGAACTGCGGCCAAAACAGCAGTTAACAAACAAAAACAAGCAAACAAAAACACGTGAAAATGGCTCCCAGACGCTTTCGTAGGAAGCAATGAGGAAGCACTACGCTGAGACGTTGGAGCAGGCGCGGTCGTCCATCGACGTCGACCACAATCTCCACCCTCAGAGGGCCATCTCAGTTTAAAGTTCTTCGCCGCCTATCAGCTCTCTCATCTCGTCGTTCGTTCACCAACAGATGAAGACTACGACGACAGCCGCGTACACTGACCCGCAACATTTAAAGCACACACTCGCATATGACAAATCGTAACAGTGACAGGTTTTGGCGCCGTGCCAACCACAACAGCCAATCGAGAGCGACGCTCGGTAACCCCAGGTCAACAGTGGGACCTACCACTAGCCCTCTTTGCGATGTGAAATAAACACATGGGGTGCGCCATGCACGGTCTCACTGCAAAACTTTACATAGCGGTGAAAAACGTTGATGGACGTCTAGAACACATGGCGAGATTGAGGAAAGATTGCGAAACTGGACGTCGAAGGATTGGCGGAGGATTAATAGCCGAACAGAAGGGCTTGAACGCCGCCCAATTATAAGAACGCCAAAATTGTTAAATGAGGTTGAAAACCTCTCTAAGAAATGGGATGTAAAACAATTCAGTCGTGGAAAAATGAACGAATTCCTCAACATTGACCTGTTCATCAAGATTACGCCGTGCATTTTACTTCTATTCAATATCGTACGCGACTTGCGTAGCACTTTTTCACCAAAGTGCATAAAAAAGGGGTCGCGGAAGCTCCCTCATCCATCCCGAATAGATAGTCAGATACAGTTGACTTCAGAGACCGTATCCTTGACCTGCCGGCAGCGGAAGCGAATCCCTTTGAACTCATTTATTTTTATGGGATTCTTCCTCATTTTTCACTTCCACATTTTTACGCAATGGAATCAAGGAACTCATGACGTACAAATATTAAGTATATGGACGTACAAATAACTAAGCAAACAAATAAACAAGCGAGCAAATAATTCAATAGAGATCTACATGGGGGAGGGAGTGGACTATCTTATTTGTTTGTATGGAATAAGGTGAATTGAGGTATCTTTTTGAGCGCTTGAACCTGAATAGTTGAAGGAAGCGTCTGTGAGCTATGGTCGCCTCTCGCTCAGCGAACGTCAGCTTACCTCAATGACCTGGTTTTAATTTCATTTAAAACAAAAAAAAACGCTTCCATGAAATGCTCCCATTTGGTTAATGATTGACAGAAGCTCGTAGAATTTCATATTGAAAACCAGGTCGCTCATAAATCCGCTGAATAAGCTCCACTATTACGACTAGACGTATACCTAAGGCAGCCCCTTTGGTAGCCATTGGGAGGACAAGAGATGAATCGTGGTCACTCAAGTGCCCAACGTTCATCATTCGGCGAGAACTAATGGATCAAAGCGCGAGCTACCTATGACGACAAGGCGCAGGTGCGGCCAGATGAATGGATGTGAGCAGCCGGCACCAGTAAGGTGAACGAAACTGAGCTTTCTGGCATTCCCGTCACCAGTTGGCTTATCTCTGACTCCAGGGGGGGGGGAGTGGTTAAGCTTTACAACCACATTCAGAGCACTGCTATTAGACTTAGCTTGGTTGCATAATGAATTGTTCTCTAGAGTTTGCATATCAGATTAATTCTGTCTATAGTACATTTCAATTTTATATGATATGACAGAATCGTCAATCGATCGATAATCGACTAGAATTACCGATCGATACCGTTAGGTAGTTAACTACAATATGAAAATCATCTTCAGTATTGTGGAGGCGTTTAAGAGGGCAGGTCACATTAGTTTCTTGACATTTCAAAGCTCTGCGTAGAAGAAGAAGCCAAAACGTCAGCCTAGTAAGGACGCTATCGCAATTTAGGGGGCATCTCCTAGGATCAAGAATAGGAGGAGGCAGAAGCTTCAGGGAAAATGAAAACGTTGGGGTCTCTCCTCCCCCGCCTAAGGCTTAGTCTCGTTGTTAACAAATATAGACATATTTTACGCGGTTTTAAATGCATTGCCATCACAATGCCTGTCCTAATAAGGTTTCCTGAACGGACGACAATGAATTACTCATGAAATATGATAATTTCGGTTGAAAATGAAAGCAGGGAGGCAAAGAAAACGAGAGTAAAGGGAAGAAAGAGACCAGAAATAGTGGACTTGAGTGCGTTCTTTTGGAATGGTGGGCTAGTCTACAAAGCTGCGTCGAGGCAGGAACGGCGAAAGATCACACGGAATAAGTGAAGCGCGAATAATGAAATCCCGCTTTCAAAAGGAGGAAGAGCCTAGCAGCATAGCCACAAGGTCTCTGGGACTACTTCAAGCCTGGGGAGCGGCACATATTATGCCCTTGAGAATAAATCCTTAATATCCTCTAATAGCAGGTTGTGTTCCAAGGGAGAATAGGAATCAGTCAACAAGCATATAGCGATAAGCCGTGCACATGACGGCCATCCGAGACAAAGAATCCTTCAACGATCTTGCCACTGTACAACATGGGAGTTAACAAAATTGCGCCGGTTATGCAGATTCAGCTTAAGATTGAAATCAGTGTTAAATTGACCCGTGAAGTTTACTTTCAATACAAATGGCCCAAAAGAATGAAGTCTGTTCAGTATGGGGGCGGAGGGAATTCGCATCGCCGAATAGTGAAAAGTGTGAAGGAGCGATGCTCACCACTGCGCTATCTGGTAGTAAAATATGTGATAACACCCTAAAGTGCCACAGTAGTTGTAATAGCAACAACTTTGCTCTGGGAGTATGCGATAAATTCGCGGAACAGAGTCGCTATAATTTTACGACCAGGACATAAAAGAGCACTCGACGACAACCACATGCTACTACAGCAATCGGTATCAATAAAAATCTATAGTCACCAATGAAAAGTGGTAAAATCGATGCTAAATGTACTACGTAGGCATTGGTAAACGTACGGCACGGTCAATACAGAGGTACTCGAAAGTACTGTCGAGTCCTCAAGTATACAGTAGAGATTCTAAATGTGTAGGTTGAAAGTTAATAGTTTAAGGATACAAAGTGCCCGAAGTTCAAAAAATACCAAAAGGTGTTGGAAAGTTCTAGCGGAATGACCAAATTATCATATCATCAATAGCGATCGATTATCGATGAGAAAATGGTTGAATCGGTGCGGATAAATAGCTTCTCACAGCTTTTCAAAAGTATGTGAATGGCTCTGAACTATTAAAATTGCACTCAAATCCAAGGTGCCAAAGTTGAATTTAGTGAACAGTAGAAGACAAGCTGTAGCAAGGCACTTTCAAAGCGCCCAGAAATCGTAGAAGCGATCGGCTCGCCTTTAACAACGACGGTGGCGGATGCTAAGTTGATTTCTTATATCTCCACATGTAAGAGTGGTAACAAGTATTATGTCGAACTTAAGGCATGCCCAGGAATCAAATATGATGTTGGAGTTGCCACACGAATGCAGCGTATTGTTGCAAATCTGGTCGCCGGCGATAAAGAAAAGAGGAAAAATAATTCGACGAAAAAAGCCTAGGTTAAAGGCTTGTACACCTTCGCGTGTGCTAAGGCAATGAGAGACTGAGCGCGGAAAGGAGAGTATGAAGCGAGAGTGCACAACGGATGAGAGAGCGCCAGACAACAGCCTGATAGCAAGAAAAAAAATAGCCAGTTCAGCAGCTTGTTGGCAAGACCCGGCCTCTTTCGGGATTTCTACTGAAATGCCGCATCTATGTCCTCCTGGGGCCGGTTCTCTATTACGATCGAACGGGAGCGTTCACACGCTGTTTACCTGGGTTGTGGCCGGTTCGAAGATAGAGCCGGAGTAGGCCTAGAATTAGAATGGACCCCAACCTTTGACACCGGATTGCTTATGACATCGGCTGCATTTTTCACTGCCCCTTCTGGCTACTCCAAATGGGGGGTATATTTTTTCATGAGGGTATCGCGTATTTTGCTACAAACAAACAAACAAACATGTTTTATCCAAATACACAAAGAACTCATGGAATCCGGTACATATTATTCATCCTTGGATCTCTGCCAGTTTGATTGTAGCAGAGGCAGTGAGGTGATTGATCATACATGCTCATACATATCATAAATGGCTATCACATGATTATGTCAAAAAACAAGTACAAATGAATATTAATCCTGAAAAATTCTCTAGTCGAGGTGAAATACAATGAAAAAAAGCGTTGATATGAAAAAATAAATAGTTTAATATATATACCAAGCACATGAGTTCAGTTGCAGTTCACTGACTGCCTATACAGCACCTAGGCAAAAAACGCAATGGTACGTGCCCGCAATTTCGAACAGAAGCCTAAAACATGGCACGTCCTCGATTTATCCTTTAGTCTAAAAATTATTCTTAGTAGAGAGCTAGCCATGTGGCCAAGTGAGGACCTCGAAATTCATCTAAGAATTCACTGAGGCGAGCTCAAGCGAAACAGAGCTCACTGCAAAGCGGTTGTGCTGGCTCAAAAGTCATCGATACGATTCGCTGGCAAGAAATTGGAAACGCTTTTTTTCGAGCCGACGTTAAACGGCACCAACAAGGACCCGACGGCTGGTTTTCAGTGGAGAATGGGCGCTGTACGAAACCAGTGACTAATAGCTCCAAATCTCAAAGGCTCTAGAATACTGAAAGGTATCGTAGTAGTATCGTAGTGATAGTGTAGTTCGCCGAATCGATAGTATGTTGTTTATTTTCTATTTTTATTTATCACTGTTTATTTTTAGAAAAAAGTATTTATCATTTGAAAAAAATGCAATTGGTTGGTCAATATGACCGCTGAATTTTGATTTTACGTCGTTTATTTTCTATTTTTATTTATCATTATCTATTTTTATCTATGCAGCGATATTTATTTATATTTATATATTCTATGTAGACATTTCCAACACAGAATTCTTTGGCCTCCAACAAAACTATTGTTTCGGTACTCTAACCAGTCCACTACAAATCATTTTATTCTCTTCAGATTCAAAGTCAGATTCAGATCATGTTCTAATGGCTACTTTGGGCTGCTCCCTTTGCAATAAGTGGGAACGTGCCTAGAAGGCTTCGCTCATGTTCTCAGAAGGAACATTCAAAACAGGGCATTTGAAACCCCTGGTAGGTGAAACAAAGGCTAAGCCCAGGAGAGGTGAGAAACGTCAGGGAGAACAAAGGTTACCCTTGTTATCCTCTCCTCCTGTTATCCTCGTCTTAGGTCCCTAAGACGTAGTCCCAAATTCTGTAAGTGGCTCACTCACTTCAATGTCCCCGACATGAGCGCCACTAGAGTGCGCTATTCGCGAGGGAACGCGCCGTACAGGGGTGTGTCTTTGAGCGTCGTGGAGATATTTGATTTTACGTAGTCTAAAGAAAATCTTACAAATGGAAGATTGAGCGCTAATAATCTAGTGAATTACTGTCTTCTCATTATTCTCTTTTTGTACGCCTCATGGCCGTGATGCCGCGATGTCAGGTCTGTCAGCCTGACATTCGAGGCCATAAGGCGTGTAAAAAAAGTATATATTATATATAGATATATATTACGAAAAAAATGTCAAGTTGAAAGTAGAATATATACAGTATAAATATGTGGTAGAAGTATCGAACATTTGTAGAAATTAGAAAGCAAAATCACAGAAAATTTACAGTGCAACGTATGCAAAGACAAAGCGCTACTAAAGTGTCGGTTAGTGGGAGCAAGCGCACGTCGGATCCTAATTGAAACATTGGAACTGGTAGTCGTATGGGAGAGGAGGACGATGGGGGAGGGGGGGGGGTGGAGGGGTGAGGACATGGTAGCGATCATTCCTGACGTAGAAGAGTGATCGTAGCTGTCATCGACGCCACCTCAGCTGTTCAGCCGAAATCAGCTTGGGACGACGTTTCAACCGAGCACCTATAGCCATCTGCGCCCTTCATCATTCACTAGTTGTGCTACATACCCTCCGTTGCTAAAATTATGTATTGAAGGAAGGGCGGAAGCAGCGTAGTGGCAAGTGGCGCAGCTCATCGTGCGCAGCCCACGATCGAGAATCTTTGGCAGGGTCAATCCTAGTTGTACAAGTAGCAACGGTGGCGTATTTTGATGGTTGTTAGAGCCCCGCTCCGAGATAAGCAATTAGTGGATATAAGTAAAAAATGCGATTGAAATGGCGGAAATAGAAGGAAATTACTGGGAGATATTTACCGTTTCAGAGTGACTATATACCCCCGCTCGACGGCATTTTTGGAGGAAAAAGTGGGCGGGGTTTTGATGGAAGATGGAGATGGTGGAGGTAGGGAAAAGGGGGTCGTATCAAATCCACCTTGGGGGAGGGGGGTCGTAAAAATTTTTCGAAAAGTAACAACGATAGGACAGACCCTGCTTCCGCTCCGTTTCGCTCATCTGGGCCAACCAAGCCCTCTGTCCCGGCCAGTTGGTACCAGACTTGTCCGGGAGGACAAAATCACTGACTTGTGCATCGGCTGGTCCACTATCAATAAGTCATTAGGACGTGTCTTTAGTATGAACAATTTTCGCGTATATTGCTCCATATACATAGATGCACAAATGGAAGAAAAAATGTGTAACTCGAAGCCCAAAAAGGGATTGATCAGCGGCATAATGCTTTATACGCTTATTGAGAAAAAAGTTGGCGTATCAAATTCAACGCAGGAAGTGGTAATCGATTGAGCGAAATCAGAAAAATTTCATAAACGTGAAATCTTATGCAAAGTCTACAATGGCGAACCTAATGTAATCATGATCGCATTTCTGAGAAGCGCTGTGCCCAACACAAAGAAAACTGGTAGAAACGACTGTCGTCGGGGTGCCTCGGGACCAAAAGGGCTAAAGCGATGTGTAGTCGGATGAAAAGCCACCGAAAATGTCTGCAGACGACCTGACGCCAGAGAAAAGCTCGTTTAGCAGTTGTAACAGAACAGACATGTGGTCAGTCGGCCGTCGAGAGGACGAAGACGACGACCCGACGATGGCTCGAGCTCACTGTTCATTGGCCAGCTGGTCAGTAAAAAGTCGATTTACGAGCTCAATTTCCTTACCTTGGTGGACCATAAAAAGGTCGATAAGAGAGGAGGAAGCGAATCCAAAAGAGACCAGACGTGCAGAAAGGCGGTGGGGGAGGGAATGATGTTGCAGGGTTTCCTGTGAGAACCCAAAAATTGCTAGAGGGCCTTTTTCTGTCGGACATACTATGTACTTCAATGACCATATGAGGGGAGAGGAGTCCCTACGAAATT
Organism: Ostertagia ostertagi; assembly: GCA_036418205.1. NCBI lineage: Eukaryota > Metazoa > Nematoda > Chromadorea > Rhabditida > Trichostrongylidae > Ostertagia > Ostertagia ostertagi. Next base: position 10,225 of record MU888803.1, read on the forward strand.
TAATAAATTCGAAACGAAGAGAAGGACCATCTAATCAGCTGCTTTCAAAAGAAGTTTTCCTGCGGAAATTCTACTCGCGATCAAAATCAAAAGATCACGAAATTTTCATTCAATACCACTGGCAAGGAGATCGAGCACCCCTACCAGTGAATAGCAGCTTAATGATATTGATTGTGCAACCTTGCATCATGTCGCTCATCCTAATGAAGATGCACGATGGTCCTCATCTTGTATAGGGACTGAACAAGTTTCGAGCACTTCCTTGAGGCGCTAGATATAGGGACACTGTGGTGGCAATGCATTTGAAACCGCGTTGAACATAACTTTTTCCAGCGGGGCTAAGCCTTAGGCGGGAGAAAAGAAACTTCACGGTGCGTAAGCCATTTCCGATTTCTCCAGGGTTACTGACCCCTCTAGACTTGGTCCTAGTGCATGCCCCTGTATATTGCGATAGTGCCCTCCTCTTACTGCAGAAGTAATCTGTCAAATGAACGAAGATATAGGACTGTTCTTTGTGTAGACAAGAAAAAAAAACAACAAAAGCAAAAGATCCCTCCCCTCAAGCACCTATAATTAGCTGCATTTCGTTAGGAAGCCAATTTTTGGTTGGAAAACTCTTTAGTTGAAGCTTTTTTATGATTCAAATATACTTTTGTATTGTCGGCTGCTTCTTTGTGAAGCGCAGCTGACTTTCCTCAGCTCTCATTCATCAGCGTTATAGGAACAGTAAACCCGTTTTTCTCGAGATGCGTACACTGAGCTTTACGAGATTCATTTCAATTAGTTTGACGGGACTTTTTCATTGAACGTTTCACAACGTGAAATGGACTACGGCTGGGTTGGGGTAAGTGTAGTCTAGGAAGTCCGGAAATTACCTGCTTTATAACTGACCAGTTTCAACAGTCGCGCTCGCGCTTTTCCAAAAATTTTGCGACCCTCCCTTCCTATAACCATCAGTCTTAGGAAGCTCTCCCAACACAACTCCCTCCTCCCTACCCCGATCTTCGCCCTCACCGTCGTGGCTGTTTGTATGGCATTTCATTTGACCAATCGGCTCCCAACTTCGCCCAGTGGCCGTCGAGCGAGATGGGAGTGGGAGGGGGTAAGTTGGTATCATGAAGCTGCAAACAACCAGTTTTATCTAGTTTGCCCTTCTTTCCTGAACTATCGCCAAACTCGCCAAAAAACCCGTAAAATACAACCCCTTTCACTATATCACTGGACCACACATACGAGCCTCCTCCAACTGACCCTACTATGCATGCCATAGGAATATCAATTGCTCAAGAATTTCTGTTGACAAGGCAATCGATAAGGGCCCTCCATTCCTAAAGGACAGAATGTGGGTGCCTCAGTAAACAGTAGTTCTTTCCAAGTGATGTCGTAAGCGACCTCTCTCTGGTTGACTAGAAAATAACGTGCTCCAAGACCAACATAAAATCAATAATAATCAAGCATATTCAACATGTCAAAAAATGCGCCAAACTTTTCGCGCGCTAAAATAGGCGCGCTTCTGAAAAAAAAACTGTTCATTCTTCGCGTCAGCGCCCAAGGCCTGTGCGGCCGACGCCTCCCTCTCCGCTACCCTCTACTCAGACAACTCTGCGCTCGGGGACCGTCAGCTAAATTCAAGCTATTCCTCTACTGTTCTCCTGGAATTAATATCCAATCCTCTTTTATATTGGGGGGCTATATGTGGATCAGTTCAATTGCATGAAGTCCTTTAGTTTACTGTGTTTGTGTCAAGCGGTAGTTCCAGATGTTTATTGATCATAACCCCTTAAATCAGTTTTGTTGTATTGTTCGCCTTGAGCGCCAGCAGATTGCTGGGCGGGGGGGTTCCGTGACCCTTGTTCGTGACGCTGTCGACTCACCCGACGTCCATTATTCACGACAATGATGATAGAAACTGAATCATCCTGAAAGTCTACTCGTTCTTAACAGTCAAGACTTAACTGAACGACCATATCGGGCGACATATTTTCCCGGAAAACGCATTACATATTTTATTACTTTTGGCTTTAGATTCAATCCTTAGTCCTGCTCAGATTCTTACGAGAAGGCAGATACCTAGTGATTCCATACATTATTTGACTCCGCCCACCAACTGACTCGGCCCACACTTGCAGACACTATACATACATATCGTCATAGATATACCCTCGCCTTCAAATGACCAGAAATTGTGCAATTGCAGAAATTGACGTGGCATTAACGTGGCATCGATTCAAGAACATCTTTGAGCACACGTGATGTCACCTTTTCATCGAGAATTTAGCCACGTGTGCCAATGCCACGTCAATTTCTGCAATTGCACAATTTCTGGTCATTTGAAGGCGAGGGTACATACAATACCTCACGCACAGCAGAATACAGACAGTCAATTGCATCAATTTCTTGGGTCAGTAATCGCACGGGGTGCCACTTTGGCTCAAAATGCTT
>MU888804.1:0-10528 GCA_036418205.1 Ostertagia ostertagi
GGAAGAGGTGGTCGATTTCTCGGGTTCTAGACCATTTTCTCGGTTTAGCCATCTTTCTTCCATCGCTGACCACCTGTAACTTGACTGCCAATGGGCTGCCTATTCATCAAAAATTCGCCTTCAAGAGATTGCCTGAAACGCTCGGAGGGCGGAGCGTTTAGATTGGTACGCAAGCGATCCAGCTCGTCTACTCGCTTAATTGAGAAATCGCCTAATCGCATATATACTCGATAAGTTGGGGTAGGCGTGTCACCGGAAGTGACGTGCATACTTGATAGAAGCTATGTGGATAAGCTGCTTCCAACATACATCGCTGATATCAGCAAAGCATGCTGGCAACAGCTTATCCACGCAACTTCTATCAAGTGCACGTCACTTCCGGTGACACACCTACCCCAACTTTCGGATATCGACTGTACGATCGTAAACTATGGAAGATGCTCAAAAGAATTAAAATACTATTCCTCGATAGGCTACTTCTATTACAGCGTTTGTACTAAACAAATGTCGCATCCGATTAACCCAAATCACTGTTAGGTGCGGAAAAGAAGCAGTATGTAGAGACTCCGCTTCTCGCTTGCACATGGGATTGAATCCCGCCTAAGTCAAACAGGCCCTCTTTACCTTGAAGCAAACGATGGTCCAACGGCGCTAGTGTCGTTAGGGGAAGGAGCCATCGTTCCACAGACTGAGCGTAGGTGGGAGGGAAGAACTTGGGGAACATGAAAATTGTCAACGCAATCTCTTCCCTGGATCCACTGTGGCTCAGCACTAGGAAGGAGTAGAAGAGAGGGGGGTGGGAGTGTTCTTTACGCAATTCTGCCTCCCTTAAGTACACCAGAGCAGGTCAATTATTTGCCCAAATGCTTTTATCATTGAGGATTGACTGAAACGCCGTTGCCACATCCGAACAAGGGTCAACTAACGTCAAGGATTTTTTTTACCATTTTCAAAATTTGAGCCAGAAAGCCGGTGTGAGGGATTGGATATTGATGGCTTTTCTATCCCAGGCTTCATCTATACCTAGCATCTCGGCTATAGAGCAGCGTCAGCCGTGGCGTTCGCACTTTTCCTGAACACTCACCCCTTTGAGGAGCCTCGATGTGCCCCCCCCCCACTAACATCACCTGTATCACCTGTCGTCCCGTTGATCATCGAATTGCTCGAGCGGGCGCCAGCAACGTCTCCATTCGTCCCTGTCGCGTGCAAGAGTTGTCCAGTGGACCCTCCTCGCTCGAGGGACACGATGTCCTTCATTCCTTTCGTTCAGAGCTTTCGTGAAGAAGTCTGACCATCGGGCCGGCGGTCGTCCAGGTGTTCGTTTGACGTCCCGAGGGATCCAGTCGGTAACCGCTCTGGTCCAACGGTCATCGCAAAATCGCATGACGTGTCCGGCCCACCTTATCTTCGATTCCTTGGCGAAAACGGCAGCGTCCCTGATCTTCGATCGTTGGCGTAGTTCGGCACTCCGGATTCCCCTGCACTTGCGTGTATAGGGTTACTCCTAGCATCGTCCTCTCGACAGCGCGTTGGATAACGCTGACCGCATGCTCGTCCTGCCTGCGCAGAGTCCAAGTCTCTGAGGCGTAGGTTAGGGCAGGAAGGACAGCGGAATCGAAGAGGTGGGCACGGAGCCGGATGTTCTTCGTCTTCTTCACTACTCCCTCGATGTTCTTGTACGCTCCCCAAGCCGCTCGTTTCCTCCTGCTCAGCTCTGGAGCTAGATCGTTCATCATATTGATTTCCCGACCTAGGTACACGTAGCTGGAGCATTCGGTGATGTTCGTTCCGTTGAGCGTGAATGGGGCATCAGGAACCAATCCGTTTCTCATAAACATCGTCTTCGTTAGGTTCAGCTGTAGACCAACCTTACCACAGGCGCAGTCGAAATCATGTCGTCAGCAAAACGAAGGGTGTAGTTGCCGGCCGTCGACCTTCACTCCCATGTCTTCCCATTCCAGTTGACGCATGACGTTCTCGAGAGCGGCGCTGAAGAGTTTGGGCGAGATGGTGTCGCCCTGTCGAACCCCTCTCTTGACGTCGATGATGACCTCCTTGTAGAATGGTGAGATTCTGGTCGTAAAGTTGCTGTAGAGCTCACGAAGAATCTTGATGTACTGAGTAGGGACGCCCTGGTTGCCCAAGGCTTCGATGACCGCTTCTGTCTCCACAGAGTCGAAGGCCCTTCAACATCAGCCTTGGAAACCCCCCATGTCGACATTTCTCCATTCCACTCCCATCACCACCCTCACCATCATGGCTGTTTCCATAGTATTTGATTCTGAGTCCAGTAGATACACCCTCTCCGCCAACTTTTCCCCCTTTTCTCCAAAATAGTCGTCGAGCGAGAGGGGGAGCAGCTGGGAGGAAGGGAGGGGGAGGGCAAATCATTGCCATGAAGCAGCAAACCCATAAATTTTGCCTGTTTACCCTACTTTCTCATGAAGCATCCGCCAAACTCGCCGAAAAACAAGTTAAATACAACCCCCCCCCCCACTTTATATTTCTACCAGACGTAGAGTTAACCTTGCCCAATGCGACCACTCCCCCTCCACCTTCCCAAAATCGCAAAAGCGACCCTTTCCTTTGAATAAGGCGAACGGACGGTTGGCCCTGCTCTAGAGTTCTCCCTATTGATTACTATAGCTTTGTTGACATGACGCTGCCGCTAACACTTTAGTCAAGTGGCGTTCCAGAAGTATGTAGTGTGTGAACTTCAAAGATCGAAATTCACACGCTTAGTGTGACGGGGCGAGGGAATCCGGGGCGATGATCCCACTTTCGCTGATCCCCACCGCCGGCACTTCCTCACCCCCTCCCCCATCTCTCGAGCTGCTGGATTTCTGGTGCTGATTGACGATTTACGTTCAACGCAACTACGATGAGTTTGTTCGTTGTGTGATGAGAGCCACTGGTGTGTGTGTGCGGTGGTTTGCGCTGGCCGGGCGACGATTTTGTCCGATTGTAATGTCGTTCCGGAAAAATCGCCCTCATCGCCTGGATGCTCGCTGTTGGCCACGCGCTGTCGTGAGATTTGTACACTTTACAGAGCTGGCCGAGCGCATTTTTCGTCATGTCCACCGATAACAACGAAACACTTGTAGTCGGGGATTAATTACCCGAGCTCTGGGAACATTTGTCCCGACGGCTAAAAATCTATTCTGAGAAGCTATCACTTACAGCGGACCCTGGACATGCTTGAAAACGGCTAGGGAAATCACCTCGGCCGTTTTCCCTCATGGAAAAACTTGTCGCGTGAATTAGCCTAAAGTTCCGTTCGTGTTAGAGAGCGTGTTATTCTTCCTTCTAACTTATTTTTTCTGGAAGGTTTTTGAATCTGCTTTTTTGATTCCGTACAAGAACTGGGAAAGAATTCATTTTTATCGATAATTTTGACAAAAATTGTCACTGTTATGTTCGAGAAAACCGGGGCGAGAGCAAGGGCGAGGTTTCATTTAGGCTGTAGGCCCAAAGTTCCAGAGCTGTTTCTGACGAATTTCCCTTCCCAATACCACGGTTTTTGCTTTCCGGCTTGGCTCTGGCCCAGGTGCAAGTCCTCGGAGAAGTAGGAGCCCTTTCGACTACCAGAAACCAAAGTGGTAGGCAAAGACTACCACAAGAAGGAGCTTTTTTTAATAACCAAAACGGTAGGCGGGGACTGCTACATGAAAAGGCCTGGTTCTGAGTGAGGTTTTTGGTGGATGATGACGCTTGTTCTAATAGACTTGGTTCCCTATTAGTAGACTCTTAAAAATAAATACGGTAGATGTTATCCATCACATCCACTAAAAACCTCCCTTTCAAGGGAGGTCGTTCAGGGTGTGCCAAGCTTTTCACAATTTTGTACATTATACGAAGTTAACTACCGAACAACCATGTTTCATTTTTCCTGAACGGCCCTCTGAATACCAGAAAAGGGGTCCCTAGTTCGATTCCTCTTGGTGACAAATTTTTGCATTTCGAGTTGACGTTCCAAAATTCGCGCAAAATGGAGTTAGCATGAATAATTAGTACCATATTCATGATTAGGACCGTCAGTAACCCTTACAAATAGACTTTGATTGAAAAACTGGTGAAAAAGTGACTAGGGACCCCTTTTTCTGCATCAAAGGATAGTTCAGGATAAATACCAAGTTTTTGGTCGGCATGTGAAAAAGCTGCACAACCTTCTGAAGAACCTCCTGTTTAGAACCAGACTTTTCATGTAGTGTACCGTCTACCCGTTTTGGTTTTTGTAATTGGAATAAGGTTCTTTTTCTTCTGCAGGACCTTCGCGACTAGAGCGAACCAGGGAAACGCAATCCATACAGGAAATATAGATGGGAATTCCAGCCTAACAGCGTAAATGAAACCTTCGCGCCTACAGCTTTAAATCCTGCATCCATACCAATTTATAAGTTTTTTCGTGGGAGCATATTATTGGAACTCGTTCATTTTCAATTCGTTTATTCGGACCGGCTTACTTGCAATAAACCATTTCTACGCTTTCCAAGATCACTTCACGAGCGCTTAAGTCCAAACGTTCAAATTGGAAATCGCCTCCCGAACTCCTGAATATTTGAGAATAGAATGTAGTGAATTGATTCAAGCATCGTGCCTTATCTGTTATCGTGACTTATATATTCCATGCGCTATCGCAATTACCGGAACATTGTAAGAATGCATCTAAAATTGCAAAATTCGCATCTTCTTTTTGTTAAAAAATGACTACTCCCTTCAGCGAAGGGAGCGAGGTTCTAGATGCGTGAGCTATGTTAATCCCACCCCCCCGAATTCCTGCCCTTATGGCTTAACTCCTATTGATTCCCCGTATCTTGACGATAGCGCCCTTATCCCATTTCGTAACTCATCGTTTCCCCTTGCCCGCATCGACAACTTTGTGCCCCTTCCACTTTTTTTCTTAATTTATCAGCTCTGGTTTTTCATGCGCGTCCTCTCATTTTTTGTTTTTGTTCGTTCCTGTGAGGATGAGATGGATTTTTTTGTGGGGCGCGGGATAGAGTAGAGGGAGGAATTCCTTCTTATTCATGATACTTCAATATAAAGTGCACTCATTAGACCTGATAAGGACGCGTGTCCGTCCTTATGAGCCCCGCCGCATCCTGCAACGTCCATTATATTCTTGCACCTGGTCATCCACCCTGGAGCTTTCTCACCGTTAGTCTTAGGCAAGTGTCCATTTTTCCGAGACAGGCCCATTTCCTTGGACCATCGCAGGTTAAGATGTGAAAAAAGGAGTTTTCTACAGCTCACCTCGATCCCTTATCGATTTGCATCTACTCACTTTCTCTCTTTTCAATTATCTTCTCGCTTCCTTTTCCTATCACTTCAGCCGTTCATGGGAAATCCCTGCATACTGTGCAGTCTACAAGGACTTGGCTAAGGATGTCCTCATAACGTCACCCAAACAAGCTGCTTTTACTGCTCTAGTTATGTCAATCGCGACTGTTTTCTTCAAACCCGGAGTTTACGATGAATACTCATTTAAAGACGATGATGGCTCCAAATGGATGGCTTCTTGAACGAGGTCGTTAATAGCGCATCCCTGGGATCGTGTCGAATCGTTAGCACTTATCGCGTCGACGATCTGAGGCGATCGAGGCGACAGGCGCTCAATGGTTGGTTTCTGGTGCAGTGCAAATTCGCTTCCCTCAAGCAATTGGTAGCCGTCGTCCGTTTGAATAAAGCCCTGGCTCCCCAAATTTTCGCTCTTCCAAATCTTAGCGCTGGTACTTCCGTCGTACGCAGGTCATATGGGGGTCGCATACAACACCTCTAGCTCCGCGTTGCTTCATATCTTTGCTTTTGCGCCTTTATGAAAAACTGTCGCTTCAGAAAAGCCCATGTGCAGAGCTGGGTTAAGAACTAGTGCCAGGATGCACACGAAGTCTCTTTTAGCAGCTGACGCTACTAGCATTATAGATTTCTGGCATTGAGCCGTGTGTCACCTGAAGAGCCGTTGAATTCCCTTAGGAGGACGAATGTCGAAGAAAGGGGATTCTTACCTAGTGAAGAGGTAGGCTAACCTCCTAAGAGTGCGGATCGAAACGCAATTCGCAACGCGAGACATCCCAGGCGATCTAGCAAGGCCTTCCCCGCGGCGCTATTGAAACGCCATTGGCGTGGTACGCCCCTCCTCCTTGCGTCGTCGCGTGCCTGAGCCTCAGCAGAGAGAGCGTTAGCGTTGAAGAGGGCAGCACCGATGAGAGTCGCATCAATGCGCAAATCAACGGGCAAGGAAGGGTCCCATTTCTCGGGTTCTAGGCCATTTTCTCGGTTTTTTTTCTTTCTCGTTTCATCGATGTCTCTAACTTTATTTCTAATAAACTGCCTTTTCATCGTAAAATCCGCCTCCAAGCCTATATTGACACTGATGTAAATAAAAGTAGTTCCAATCAAAATCATAGTACCCGATCAGACGGCGGGGGAAGTTGTCACGTCCGCTAAGTCCCTCTCATAACTCTGTCAAAATGCGAAAAGGAAGTCGTGGTATTGATGCTGAGCCTGCAGGTCCGTTCACATTAGTTTATTGGTCGTTCTTTCCCCGAACCACCCCCCCCCCCTTCTCCACACCTTGCCTCCCTCTCCTGAATGGCCAGGCACACTCGCTTCTGAACTCATTCAGGGTCAACTTTTTCATTTCAATTAGAATCGTGTAGCTTAATCCGCCTATGTCTCGTCCTTATTATTCTTCCTTTTCTCTGAATGACATCTACCGACTTCGTCGTTGTATGGGACAGATATGCATTAAATACCTCTCGCCTAAACAATACAATACCGCTACTAATTTTTGTTCAATCGACGGTTTGCGACGGTCGGAAACCGTCGCAAACCGTCGGCTCGCCATAACTCTTTAAAAAATGGTTCGCTCGACCTGCAGTTTATACCATCTGATAGCTCTGCTCGAGATCTACAAGATGGTTAAATTCAATTTCTGAAAGAGCTCCATCTAGGATTGCGCCATGCACTCGACCTCCATCCCGAGAAGTAATGAATATACTTTGTATGTGATGCGCATATAAGTCCTCCTATGCAGCCTGATCATCCCACAGAAACATGGATCTCAACACCCTCAGAATACGCCACGTACCCAACCGGTCCACCATATGGTGAGATTGAATGAATGTTTTTTTTTCGAATTTCACGATCTTTAATTCGTTCTAGAGCGCTAATTGGCTAACCGTGCGCTGATCAACCCATTCTTCCACTCCAAATGAGAATCTTCGAACAGTTTCCAGCAGTAGTAGTAGACCTATTATGTGACATTCCCCACATTTAGAGGAGATGATTTGCGGAAACCTGAGAAGATAGCCAGGAATCTCTCCACAGACGTAGACTCCAGTTACTTCTCTGTAAGATTGATGTAGAATATTTGGTCACGGGTAAGCGCTCCGTCCGTGGTGTGGCCCCAAACATCACTCTCCGTCATGCCCTAAAATGAAAATCAGAGTTTTTGCTCTTCCAGATGACTCTACAGAGCTGAGGGGTGCACCGTTCGATTTCCCATGAAAAATACTACCGAATGGTGTACAACTCAGGTTTCACACAAAACTTTGTTTTTCTCACTTTTTTGCTCCCCATTGCCGATCGTCCTCCCAGCCCTTGGCGCCACGTGCGATTTAGCGAGAAATTCTCTCCACCGACGTGGACTCCGGTCACTTGTCTGTAGGAAAGAGGTAGAATATTTGGTCACGGGTAAGCGCTCCGTTCCGTGGTGTGGCCCCAAACATCACTCTCCGTCATGCCCTAAAATGAAAATCAGATTTTTTGCATTTCCAGATGAACTCGCAGACCTGAGATGTGCCCCATTGGATTCCCCGTGAAAAATGCTATCGAATGATATGCATTACTTCCTCCCAGTTGAAACTTTGGTTTTTCACCGTTTTCAGCCTTCCCCTATTGCCGATTGGGCATCATTATTCCACTATTACTGCCCCAAAATCTCAAAGTTTCATTTTTCGTCGAAACTTTGCCTATTGGGGTAATTCGATGCCCTGATTACGAATATGACATTCATTCTCGTAGTGTGGCCCCAAACATCACACCTCGCCCCATTTTTTGCGACATGTTCCATGTTTAGAGCAGATGTTATGTAGAAAGCTGTGAAGGCAGCGACGAATTTCCTTTACTGTCGTAGACTACGGTCACTTGTCTGTAGGAATTACATAGAAACCTTGGTGGCAGGTGAGTCTTCCTTCCGTAGTGTGACCCCAAACATCACACCTCGTCATGCCCTTGCGATATGATCAGATTTTGGTTCTCCAGATGAACATAGAAGACTGAGATGTGCACCATTCAATTCCCCATAACAAATACTGTCGAACGGTATACAACTCACTTTTGGAGAACATCTAGTTTACCTGCCACTAGATCCATTTTGTGACATTTCGCAATTTTCGAAGGGATGTTTTGAGGAAATTCGAGAAGGGAGGGACGAACTCTCTTCCCTATCGTAGAGTAAGTTTACTTGTATGTTGGAAAAAGATGATACACTCGAACATTTGACGAAGAGTGTTTCTTCCACCTGGGTAGGAAGCTTAACAAACATCCTTCACCAGTCACAGCCCCTAAATAAAAACCCAGAATCATTCCTATTGGATACATCACCTGGTGGCCTCTAAACGAGATACTAGTAGGATGTACACCATTCGATTCTCCATGCAAAATGCTATCGAACGATATACATCACATCTCAGTTCCCACTTAAAACTTTCGTTTTTTCATCGCCTTTTCCCTTATCGCCGATCGCCTTCCTCAGCCCTGGCCACCCACGTGCTATTCACGTGCGCGGTGCGTGATGACTTTCCCACGCACTTTCGACACGCATAGCGGTGTATCGATCGGGCTGCCCGCCAGCTACCGAGAAAGGCCATCGGCTGTCACGTGAGCTCTCACGCACCGCGCACGTGAATAGCACGTGGGTGGAAACTGCAGGTCGAGCGAACCATTTTTTAAAGAGTTATGGCGAGCCGACGGTTTGCGACGGTTTCCGACCGTCGCAAACCGTCGATTGAACAAAAATTAGTAGCGGTATTGTAACATTGCGCATTCCTGGAGAAATTTTCGTATAACTTCGTATAATTTGTTTCGTTCTCTGAACTTCTTTTTCTCGAGTATTGACTTAAGTTGGCCCCTTTTATTGTTCTCGAACGTTGAAATTCGTGGTTTTTCTAAGTGTATTCATCTACGACTGTATAATCCCTCTAGAATTATGCCTATTTCGAAACACCCATGGAGGAGTGTTAAGTAAGCCGTTCGCTTTAAGGCAATGACCGCAGCCGTGTTTTTTTTTAAGAACTGAACGGATTAGAAAATTCGTCTGAAAAAGTATTCATTTTTTCCTGTAACAATGATTCTTTTTTCTTTGATTTCTTTCCCCAAGATTCACGATGACGTCCTTCTAAGGAGGTGTGGTAACTAGTCGAAAATATGATAAAAATTGATTTTTTCCCCGTAACAATAATTCCTTTTTTCTTTGTTTTCTTTCCCGAAAATTCACGATGATGTCTTTCCGAAAGGTGTAGTGCTAGTCACAAAATAATACGTTACCCTGTGAGTAGCACGATTTCTGCCCAAATTGTCAGCACTACTCTCTGCAGCGGTTTCGACGCTTGATTTATGGTCTATCGTTATGCAGTGTACCAGCAGAGTGGACAGCATCGAGCAATTGGCCTTTTTTAAGGGAGCTCTTGGTACGACCCTGTCCCTACGATCAATATGATTCCTCTCGCAAATTATGTCGAAAGTGCCGCTTTACAACCCTCCCCCACCCAAATTCCAAATACGATTACCTATTGATAAATCCTCGACCATAATCAATCCTAACTCCAAGTTTAGATCGGCCCAATTGTAGGCACAAGGGAGTGAGGGAATGAAAATTTATGGAGATACCTTGAAATTTGAACGGCTCCAAGAATTGCCACCATCAGAAGTGGAACGAGAAGCCGCCTGACATAGAAGTTTAAGTGGGCTGGGCCAACACATTTGTTACTGTAGAACTGTGTGTAAACCGTAGAAAGTTCTAGTGGGCGTGGCTATCTACTTGGTGGGTGGGGCTACAGCTGCACTATCATATGCTTGGCTCTTTACATATGCCTGAATTTTGCAGCTAAAAGCAGATTTCAGACAAACTTCTTTAGTGTTATAGGGCGGGCTTTAGTGTTATAGGGATGTGTTATAGGGCGCGGCGCTTGTGATGACTGGCCAAAGCAGCGTTTCATGAGGGCACTTTGCGCATGATTTGCGTAACGTTTATGAAGGCGTAATGGCCTTCTTGGATACTCAAAACATTCCTACACACCAGAACCAGCAACTTTCTACCTAATATGTTCCGAATATAACCCCATCAGCGAAGGATATGGGCTGTGTAACGTGTCAGGCAAGCATGTGCTTTTATAGGGTGATTTTATTTGGTGTTTACTAACGCTGCAAAACTGGACATAGCAGGCACTTTCCTCCCTTCTGCCTATCACAGGCGTCTTCTCCTCCCTAGCCTTCATTCCGCGCTATGGTCCTGTCCGCTAACGAT
>MU888807.1:0-21756 GCA_036418205.1 Ostertagia ostertagi
AGAGAGCGCTACAGATGAGAGAGCGCCAGACAACAGCCTGATAAGAGAAAAATCTGCAGCTTCAGCAGCTTACTTTGCAAGGCCCAAGCGCTCTTGTCGGTTGGTTTCCGTGCACGAGAACGCCACATTTGTGATTGTCCTCTAGGGTCTATACTACAGACCGAAGGGAAGCGTTCACACGACCTCTGCCTGGGTTGTGCCTTTAAGCATTGACTGTTTGATCGTAGACATGAGATAATAAGGGCATTGAACGTTGGCCTAAACGTAGTGTGCAGATCAGTCTACATATCAGACCTTAGCCGGCCTGGGTGAAACCCTGGCCAAGAAGTAGGGAGAGGACGATTGGCGTAACGATGTCTCAGGTACTCGACAGGAGGCCCGTCGCGCGGCGAGAAGGCAGAGATGCGGACGCATGCAACGCGCACTGCTGCGATTGCGCGTCAAGTTAAATGAAACGCACTATCCACATCACACGGCACGTGCTACGACGCGTCCATGCCTCTGCCCTCTCGCCGCGCGACGGGCCTCGTGTCGGATACCAGATGTCTCTAGACCAGCGCTCAGTTTTCCCCGAAGACATGAGCGTCCAAGAGATTTCGTAAAGATCATGGAACTGCATAGAATGCCTGGAGAACTCGGCACACCTCCGGTGTTCTACTTGTAAAAAATCGAAATTCCATTACAAGTTATTTAACATCAAAATTACTCTGTGAGAGGAAATGACATACTTGTCTTCGATAATTATCGGTTCGGCCATCCTCACGAACGCGTCAGGTACATATTTCACAGAATCAGGTGTAAGGTACGAATAGCTGCCTCCCACTAACGGATCCGTAATCCAGCTGTGCCTACAACATGAATGAATTAATAGCGCCGCATGCATTGGACCAATTTCTATCCACAGTTCTACCTGTATATCTTCACGGGTAGAGGTATTGTTGGGTCCCCTAACGCCTCCCGTAAATGATGTGTGAGTCCTTCGACTAGCTCTTCGTCGCTAAGTTTGCTGATCAACTGTGGCCCTTTACCGGACACCCATGCAACTAGTATCTGAATGTAAGATCTTTATGATGAATATTTGGCTTTGGCACCGTCCAGAGTTAGAAACATGACGGATTAAGACTCACTTTTTTGTTCCAGTAGAGAGGCTGCAGCATCGGGAACGATTCTGCCAGTGGGCTGTGTGATTCCAACGGTGCGATCGCATTGGCGTCCTGAGGCCACCATGGCCGGGTGTACTCCAGGAACACCTTCATCATGTTGCCAAATCCTGGAAACTGGAAATTATTCTTCCTTGTTCAATAATTATAATTTGCATGAAGTATCAGGTTGAGCAATAATTATCCGCCTTTTTTCAGGCTCATGGTTCTTTGATTTTTTGCTGATTATTTTCAAAGATTATGATGTAGTCTGAAAGCGCTCAATCTCTTGTACATTTTGATGTACAACACTTGTGTATTTGCTTCACTCTGGAGCTTACACACTAGCAAAAAAGATTGCCCCTGCTACATGAGTGCAAGTTGAGCTCGAAACCGAATGCTTCTGCATCTGCTCGTAGAATCAATGAAGCCTGGGATGAAGGCACGGTTGCAGAGAGGACTGTTCGAGAGCGTTTGTTGATTACGCATTTATTGTTGTTTTTGTTTGGTTTGGTTTTGTCAATAAATGTTATGAGTGAAATGAAAACGGCGATAATAAACTGTGGTGCATAAAAGGATAATATTGCGGTAAATGGATCAACTGGATTAGTTGTTTATGTTTATTAAGTGCTGGGGGTGAAGTGGTGTAGTGGAAGAGGCGGCGCTTACGAAAACGAAGAACAGCGTGCGGGGGACGGGGAATCGAAATCCCTAGCAAACAGCATTATTCCGTGATCGGTCAACTGGTATCAGACTTATTCAGATTTTTTCAAGTGGGAGGTTAAGGAGGTACTTTATCCCAACTCTCCAGCCACCCCTGGAATCAGCGTATTACTAGCTTTACAACGAGCTGCATGGTCTGTAGCCTGCGCTGAATTGTATACGTACAATCCATGTCAACTAAGCCTGTTCATATTCTCCGTGAGGCGGATAGATGGGTGGATAATACACTGCTTGTCTGGGAAGGCGCAAGCGTTGACACTCGAAAAGAGGACACATTTCCGAAAGGGAATTAGATCGAGCGGACTACTTGGTCTTGAGAAGAGATGTTGGCCTGAGGATTAA
This sequence comes from Ostertagia ostertagi, assembly GCA_036418205.1. Classification (NCBI taxonomy): domain Eukaryota; kingdom Metazoa; phylum Nematoda; class Chromadorea; order Rhabditida; family Trichostrongylidae; genus Ostertagia; species Ostertagia ostertagi. Next base: position 2,205 of record MU888807.1, read on the forward strand.
ATACGAGTGCTACGAGAGGAATGGTCAATTGGTCAGTCCGGCCGTTTGAAATGAGATGTAGTCCAATGGACGCGTCTTGTGGACGCTGAGCTCAAATCCGTTTTCGTTATCTGCGGAACGATTCTCTGAGAGAAGTTAGGGGGGATTTTTCTCTTTGTGACTTTCCCACTGTGGCACCCTCTACATCACCTTAGCTCTTTTTTATTTCCTGTGCAACTGCGAAAAGCTGTTTTGTTTTGATCACCATGTGAAGAACTATCACATATGCTCACGAATTATTGAAATTTTGTATATTTACGAGCCTGTGTCCTTGTGTTTTGTCCCGTGTGTCAAAGTTCATCATAATAGAAAACCTAAAAAGACGGACGAGAGGAAAATTCCAAAGTCTGTCTCAGCCACATGTCAAGTGGGGACGCAAATCAACAAAATAACCAAATATAGACACTTTTTGGGCTTGTATGAGAAGCCATGAAAAAATGCAAAAACGTTGCAGTTCTATGGATGTCCGATCCTGTGACCTCTCCCGTATGAGTCTAGGGAGATATCCATTAGGCCACTTTGCCAACTGTGTGAGATGCTCTCTGGCTCTTCTTATGCGAACCGTGTAGGACAGGGGAATGTAGAGGATGCCACAGTGAAAAAAGCCATAGTGAGAAGATCCCCCTCGTAACTTCTTTCAGAGAATCGTTCCGCAGATAACGAAAACGGATTTGAGCTCAGCGTCGCAAGACGCGTCATTGGACTACATCTCATTATAAATGGCCGGACTGACCAGTTGAGCATTCCTCGTTAGTGAATCCTTTTTGAAAGGCGCTATTTACTGGCATTGTAGATGCTATTCAAAAGAGAAGTTCCATGATAAGGTTGAAGGTCGAAAAAGGAGAAATACACCTTCTCGAAAGGCAGGCAGGCCTCCCAAGGGTGTGGGACGATGCACGTTCCGCAGCGAACAAAGTGGTGCAGAGGCAGCGGCTCAGAAGCGGAGTACCCGACACTTCTAACGCTCTCTACATGCTTCGCTGGAGAAAAATTCTCGCAAGAGGAAGTGATCCACGACTGGGACTGATCTGGCAATTTCTTATGGTTCTTTTCGATGCACACTATACTCTATTGGGTATCTTGCCTGTTCACACGGAAAATCAGCTCAATGCGGAGGTACGAAACGAGCCTATCAGCTTCTGAGGCGTTGGGATGCAGCACTTATGGTTAGTGTTTCTATTCTTTGAGATTGTTTTGGTACCAATTCATCTACCATGGAGAATTGGGAAGCTCGAGATTTGTAGGCGCGTTCGTATCCTCTTGCAAGGGCCAAATGTTAGCTCAGAGCCTTAAAGCCACGAGTCAGGATTAGGTGACCATAGAAGGCCTTTCCATCACTAAAATTTCCAGGAATGCGCTCAGAGGGGTGTTGCCGCACTCCTGACTCGAGATTGCGCGCCGTCAAGGTTTCTGGCCTACACTTATAGCGATGGGTTTGTTACATCAGCTGGTCCCGCCCACCGCGGGATGTGGTGCGTGGCTGGCCTAACGTGTGAGATCAGCTAGGTTTGATTGCCGTATCAACCGATGGAACGGCTGGCATATCCGGAAAACTCGTTTGGACGTGGCTCTCCCCCGAGCAAGCCTCCTTCACTGCTAGAAGGGAAGGGGTTTCGATTTCGGTCTTGTCGACGGTTTCTTTGCGTTTTTTCTTCACTGTCGTTCCACCTCCCATCTCTACACTCAATTTCAGGCGCCATAATGCCCAAACACGAGCCTGACTTTTGCCTTTAAGCCTTTTGGTTCGAAGAAGTGCTAGGTAACGCGAGTGCACAGGTTGTGCCATCTTCCTACATCGAAACGCGCCATTAGGACGGTAGGCGCCAAGGACATTTAGCAGACGCCACCAAACCTAACTGATGGATCCACCCCCGTTGATATCTTGTCTGAAGTCGCTCGTTATTCAGCGCTACACAAGTTATTGCTCAACTCCCTGCCCGCTTCTGAAGTTTCTCACAGCGAGGAGGGCAAGGCGCTCTGTATTCTTTTTCCTCACATGTGCTTCATTCATTCCCTACTACTAATATTTGCGGGTGGACATGACACACATTCAATTATTGTTATTGCTATGCTACTAACCACTGCATAGCACCTGCTTCGGGCCGACACCGTAATGACAATTAAAGTAGTAGCCTACTTCAAAAGTACAAAGTAACAAAAAACATAGAGCTGGCGGCTGTTGAAAGGCAGCCGGATATAAAACCGGTGATAGAGCGCTTCGTAATGTGATGACTGAGCTGCGGGACGGCCTGAAAGTGGAAAGGAAAGCTAGAGAAATCTTTGGGATCGCTGAAATTGAGGCTTAACCTTCAAAAAGGTCGGATGTGGAACGATGGCGAGGCAGGGCGGTCAAAGAAGACAAAACACGCGAGAGATCACGCCGTTCGAGAGCCGATATCGAGGTGGGTGGGAAGCGTTGAAACGGGGGTCGGGGCTTGTAGGTCCGTAAGGATTAGCGCCCTGAGCGCGCAACTTTTGCGCGCGAAGCTGGAGTTATCTTTAGGAGCAGTAAGGACTTCAATTCCAGCGCAGCTATCATGTTGCACAAGTCGGGCTAATCAGAGGTGCTTGCTTTTAAATCAATCTTTACGGATACTCCACACATCCTTATCCCATTTGTAGTCATACATTAGCATGTTGCATGCACGTTGTACACGTGCCAAATCGCCGTATTCATAGAAAATGCACTCACCAAGGCTTAATATGGCATCGGCTTTTCGTGACTCGAGTGGAGGGCAGAAGAATGAACTGTAATTCCTTTTCAGAAAGCCTAATGGACAGGTGACAATTACTTATGTGAGTGATGCTCTCGCCTTAAGAGAGGCAAAATGTCCACGGGTTCCTCGAGAAACGAGAACAGGCATTTGTAAATGAAGGTTTTGCACTATACGCTGAAAAAATCTCTCACCTGCGTACTTGATTTTTGTAACCACACTATTTAACTTGATTCGATTTTCAGGTACTTTTATTTTGATATCTTCAAGGATGTCGCGGAATCCCTTCTTTTTCAAAGTGAACGACCGCGGTTCACTTCCACCGTCGTCCCAGTCCGCGAAGTTGAGAAGGGCAAGCTGAAAGGAGGAATCCATCTTCAGGATCTACGCCAAAACAAAATAAAGGATAGAGGAACAGTCGACTAGAAATCTTTCATCAGTTATTATCCATAATCATCCTGATAGTACTTCAAGTAGCTAAATAAGCAAATGGAGGGAAGTCTGGTGGACATAATACCTGTTAGCACCTATAAGCACTAAGTCTGAAATTTTTCCCTTTTAAGATCCTTATCGCGGCGGAAGTGGATGTAGTGACAAGTGGCGCGCTCACCACGCGAGCGGTCCGGGATCAAATCCTGGGTCGTGAGTCGCCCGGGCCAACCAAGCCTTCCATCCCTCCGGGGTCGGTTAATTGGTACCAGACTTGTCTGGGAGGATAAAAAACACTGACTTGACATCATCGGCTGGCCCCCGCAAGTCATTGTATAGGCCACATCGCATTCAAACGCCACTGCGAATGTACAAATGGAAGTAGAATGCGTGCCGCATCCCAAAAAGGGATTGATCAACGGCAAATGCTTTATCCTTTATCCTTTATTATCTTATCGTTAGCACTTTATTTGGACAAGTATTGTTCAGCAGGAGAGACAAGCGTAAGTACAGGACAGCAGCACAGCATGAATTTATTGTTTTCTCTGGGCATGTAATAAATAAGTAATAATAAAGGGGAAAATTTCAGAGCAACTTTGGGGGGGGGGACCACGCGGCGGCACGGCGCTCCTGTTCGTCTGCTCCTCCAAGGTTAGTCCGCCGATGGCGCGTATTTCAAACTGCTCAAGTGGCGACGAAAAGTAACTGCCCCTTGGAACTAAGCTTTAGATGGAGCAGACGAACAGAACGCGCGGCGCGCCGCGTGCGATCCCTACCCCCCCCCCCCCAACTAAGTTAGCAGCACGATTATAATTATCAATCAGCAGGGCGATGCTAGAATGCGGAGCAAAAAGGAAGAATTCACGATGGGATTTTTAGACAGTAAAGTGTTGAATAGAGTAGCTAGTGTGATAGAGGAATGTGAAGTTCTGATGTTAGACGAGGTCTGCAACAAAGTGGGCGAAGTTGAAACTCGAGAATCCGTGATAGGATTCTCAGTGGTAGGCTGCACAGGAAGGCGAAGTTGAAATAAGGATTCCCGCTCACCACAGAATCTTTTGAAGTGCGCGATTGCGAACGAAGTCTATTTATAGACATAAATTTAGCTAAATTTCAATTTTATTGCACTCTTTTTGTTGAGTTAAGATTTTCAATATGTCCTACCTCATTCGCTGGTGATGACCACTCAATTTCATAGTATGTGAGATATAAGCGGGCCAACCGATCGAAAACTGCTCTGTGATCCTTGAACTCATCACGCTGAAAAAGGCTATGTGATATTGGGAGTGACAGGAGAATTTCCTACAATTAAAGACACGCCAGGATCAAACTGGAGTGGGCAGTAAAGAAAAAAGGATAAGAATTCGTCCAAATGCTAAAATTGCGGGCTTACTCATTTCCATGCTAGGGCAATGAAAGACTGAGCACGCAGGAGCAGGGTCAACCGTCCGTTGGACAAAGTCCAACGAGGGGGTGGGGGGTCGTATTTGGGGGGGGGAAAAGGGGGGTCGTATTTCGCGAGGTAGCGTCAATGTTACAGTAAGGGAAGGGATGATTTTTTATGGAACGGAGAGCGGATTAGGTTGTAGGCTGGACATTCGATATATCACCCCCCCCCCCCCACTATTTTGGAATGGAAAGTGGGCGGAGTTGGACTGTGTCGACTGGTCTCAGAATCAAATACTATAGAATCGGCGAGGGTGGGGAGGATGGTCGTGAAGGGTTAACCCTGAGGGGGGTCGTATCGAGGCCCTCTAGAAGGGGGGTCGTAAAATTTTCGAAATTGGTCTTACGTGACGGTTGACCCTGCGCAGGAGAGAAACAGGCAAGAAAGCACAGCGGATGATGGGTTTAGACAGTGCTACGAAAAAAAAAAAAAAAAGGTTAGGAGAAATGGAAGTGGTTGAAACGATTTTTGCAAGGGGGAAACCCTTGCGCTCTTGTTCGGCACTGTGAAGCCAGGAAAATGGTACACATGTGACCTCTATGCTGTCGACCAAGAGGATTCATCCACCTGAACTCACTACTGAAGGTATTGAACAGTCAGAACGAACCAGAATTAACAGATTAAGGTTTTGGATTTTCACGGCGTCCTTGACAGATTTGAAAATTCCCCGTAACGAAAAAATCAGGGGCCAAATTCCAGCAGAAGGGACATCGCGGTGCAACACCCTGCTCTAATCTTAGTTTTGTTCAAAGGGCTTTTTGAGGTTACGTACTGCTAGCAGCTTTACTCCTGCCCCATTTCTTCAGTTTTCGTATGATGCACGGGTATTTGGACTGAAGATGGCGCTAAAGCAAATGTGCCGCAGGGTATGAGAATCTTTGGAGAAATAAGCTAGGAGCAGGAATAGCTCCGGGAGAAATGAAATCGCCCCTACACTGTGGATTTTTTTTGTTTCCTTATAAAGCTTGGTCGTAAATTTCTATATGGGTAAGAAATGCATGTTGTGATTTTGTTGACTTCATTCGCTCTTAACCGTGTACACCTTCTTATTGGAATGGACCTCGAAATATTGAGCTCCATGATTGGCTCTGAAGACGGTAATTGAAATCCGTAGACCAGTGGTATACCGCTTCTGGGTAATAGATAAACTGGAAAACTACAAATCGATGTAGTTAAATTTCCCAAGGAAAGTATGAGATTAAAGCGACAGAAAAAAGAGAAAAAGAAAATTCGAAGAAAAAAATAAAAGGAACCACAGAGATCCACTGCTCATAGAGTTCCTGGAATCTCTCAGCAACACTCATATCACTTCGTTCCAGAGCTTCTGCTGCAAACTGCTCTTCGATGTCCTTTACGAAATCGAGCCAATCCTTCACCAGTGATCTGAACCGATTTTTATTTTTTTAAAATTTTTCTCACAATAATTATTATTTTTCGACTATTTTATTTGTGTAAGCAATCTCATATGAACATCAAAAGCCGCCTAATTTGTACACAAAATGTGTGCGTTTCTCTAGACCATGGTAAACCGTCGGGTTTGCACCTCTGCAAAAATTTTGCGCCCTCGCCCCTTTTTTGGGAGGTTCTAGATGCGACCCCCCACCACAATCAGTCTTAGGAGGCTTACCCTACATACAAGATCTCCCAACCCGTACCTCGACCCCCCACCGTCGCCATCGGCCTATAGTATCCTGAAACCACTCAGTACAGCCCCAACAACTCCGCCCCATGGTTCTTCTAAAATTTCCAAAACGGCCGTCCAACGGGGGTGGAGGGTGGGGGAAATGTACAAAGAAGGCAGCAAGATCAAGTGTCTGCCAATGCTCCCTTTTACGCACCACAGGCCACCTTCAATTGCAGAAATCGACCCTGCCCAGCCCCAAATGCGACCTCGTTCCAAAATCAAAAGTGCGACCTTCTCGTTCCCTTTTGTATACTACAAAGTGATGGTTGACACTGCTCTAGACCTATCATGATAGAAATGAGAACTTTTGCTCATGATCTCCCTTTTTATTTCTGTTTGGGCGGAAGTGGTGTAGTGGCAAGTGGCACGCTTACCACGCGAGCGGTCCGGGGATCAAATCCTGGGTCGTGAGTCGCCCGGGCCAACCAAGCCTTCCATCCCTCCGGGGTCGGTTAATTGGTACCAGACTTGTCTGGAGGATAAAAAACACTGACTTGTACATCGGCTGGCCCCCGCAAGTCATTGTATAGGCCACATCGCATTCAAACGCCACTGCGAATGTACAAATGGAAGTAGAATGCGTGCCGCATCCCAAAAAGGGATTGATCAACGGCAAGCTTTATCTTTATGCTTTATCCTTTAAGCTCCTTTTTTGAATATTTTCATTGATTTTTTCAGATGACGAGTCTAAACCTGCGCTCAAATAGCAGTTTTCATCTACAATAAAAGCTTGGCATTAAGATTTGGCGAATCATTTTCACATGCTTGAATTGAACGCCACTGAATTTGAATGAAGAAATTAAACAAGGCTTTGTTATTGAAACACCAACGTTGATGCTGAAAAAAACCCACTTGTCAAGTTTTTTCCCATTCAATCCATATACGACGTTCGTACAGAAGAGATCAAAGTCTCTCACATACTGTACGGTCAGCTGTTTTTCGTTTGCAATCCGAAAAATCTCATTATTCTCTCCATTTATAAACTCTGCACCGTGTTGTAGCCATCCGTCCTCTGAAAAGGAACATTTGGCGCTCATGTCGTTCGCGGGGGGGGGGGGGGGCATTCAGAACAGGCATTCAAAAATCGCTGGTAGGTGACACTACTAGAGCTAAGCCCAACAGAGGAGAGGAACGCCAGGGAGAACAAAATTGCTGACATGCTCTTCAGGAATCCCTTCCTCTCCCTAAAGCTTAGTCCCAGGTACTGTGAGTGGCTCACTTACTTGAATTCTCACCCCCCCCCCAATGACATGAGTCCTCAACATTTTTTGCTTGTTTACCAAACAGAAATTTTCGTTTGTGCATCAAAAATTTACCCCTTCCTTATGGCTACAAATTTTTGTCACTCCCTCTCCCTTCTTAGTGAGCTATACTTCTGTGATATTATGCCCAAATAATCTCCATACTTTCAATGAATGTTACTCATGACGCAGCTGAATTTGCATAGAGGTGAGTTCTTTAGGAAGGGTAAGAAACGCCACTAGTCAGGCTTCAAGGTGATGGGGTTAAAGGCAAACCCCGGGATTAGCCCGACTAGTAGGAGGGATACCACGAGGGAAATTGTAAGGTCCGTACCTACCTAGATCACTCCAGCTTCGTCGCGAAAATTGCGCGGTTAGGGCGCTAATCCTTACGGGCCTGCAACCATCGACCCCTTTCCAACGCTTCCCACCCACCGCGAGAGGTGGTGAGATCAGCGTGCATTGATGTAGAGATCAGCGTGCTCTCTCAAACGACGTGCTCTCTCGCGTATTTTGTCTTCTTTGACCGCCCTTTCTCGCCATCGTACCACATCCGACCCTTATTGAAGGTTAAGGCCTTAATTTCAGCGTTCCCAAAGATCTCTTGCTTTCCTTTCCACTTTCAGGTCGTTCCGCAGCTAAGCTATCACTACAAAGCGCTGATAGCACCTGTTTAATCCCGGAGTTTGCCTTTAAAGGACACCTGTACTTCCTAATTGTAACAGTCTTGAGAAGCGCTCGAAGAAGCCCTTCGTCTGCAAAATCCAGTCATTGGGAACAGTCTGGAAGCCTTAAATCCTGCACGAAGGCCTAGATTCTCTTCCTATTATCAGGGCAAACCCGTTCTTCAGCTTCAAAACGCTCCCAGTGATACCATGCCTCTGCTGTTGTAACCTAAGGCACTCGCGCTCGTCAACTGCTGACCTCTACGTCGGCCCTGCCCTTAGAGATTAAGATATCTGTCGAGCTCACCATAGGGAACGGAATAAACACGTCCGCCAACACGATTTGATCCTTCATAAACGACGTAGTCGATATGTTTACGTTCCAGGACCGCTGCTGCAGAAAGTCCTGCGAACCCGGCTCCGATGATGGCTACTTGACGCGGCAGTTCTGGCTGGAAATTGTACGATCACCAGCATGAAGGCAGAGAGTTGCATTGCTGAAGGGCATGACAGTGGCTTACCGAATTCCATGCTTTAAGAATATAAGATTCTGTAAAGGATCATGAATGGATATGAGGATATGGAGGAAACCTTTCCTGCTCCTTCGCCCGCTTTCGTGCTCAAAATACAAACGCAATGAATCAGTATCGGGAGAAGGAACACTATGGTTTCAAAATAAATCGCCCCCTATTTCAGCTCTACCACTTCTTACCGCATTTCTTTCCAGTTCAGCTACGTCTACGCCTCTATTATCTGCCCTTTTTCTCCTTTTCTTTATCTCCTCATTCAAGCAAGTGGTGATTGTTGTTTCATAATTTAAGTGTAATTTATGTTTTGTCGATTATAAGATCCTATATTACATCGCTTTGTATTGGCTCAATTGGAGTGTGAATAATAATAATAATTAATTATTAATTTTTTTCTGATACCTTTTCGGCCCCCAGTTAACCAACTCTGATCATCCTGGCTCTTCGGTTGAGGTTGGCGGACCTAACAAGCTGGTATCTGGAGTCGCGATCCCTTCCCGTGGCTTGCAGTGTTTGGCCAGGGGCACTGCCCTCTCTTCCTTCCAATGCCATGCCAACCTCCACCTTCCCAATTATCATTCCGCACATGTGAAACCATGGTGCTACCTTACCATGTCACCTTATTGTGAAAAGCACTGCAATAGTAGGTAATAAATAAATAAAATAAAATAAATAAGTGCAGAAGTGGTTGGGCGAAAACTAAGATGTAAGGGCGGCCATGCCGACTGCTCATGCCCAGCTGAAACCACCAGAGCAGCGAAAGGACGTGTGCTGAGAAAACCACGGAATCACCCAGTAGGAAAAGTAAGACATGTTGAAGCCAAGTAAACGGATGGAGTCCAAAGAAGGGTTGAGAACGTTGACGAAAGACCTTCCTGAAGTAAAGCTCACGGACGAAGGCGCATAACGAACTTCTTAACACAAAGGATCGACCTGTGCAGCAGGGGGGTAATGGTAGGTAGAAGAAGACAAGAACGAAGAAGAAATGAATCAGAATTATTCCAAGAATCCATGAGGCTGCTTTGGCGCTTTTTGTTTAGAATCAGAATCAGCGCTTTGTGTTTTTCTCTGCTGTGGAATGAAAATTAATAGGAATTCGAAGCAAGTATTGATTTCCCGAAAAAAATTCCTCTAGCCTAATGTTACAAAGAAATGCGATCTGCACGCATACATAATAGTGGTGCTGGCTTTGATTCCACCACCGGCGAGAAACAAAACAGAGGGAGTCTACGGAAAGTTGAAATAAAACTGCTGAAAGTAGAGGAGAGAAAGTGAAAAATGAAAAATAACAACAATGGGAATAGGAAATTCTTAGGAAATAGTAAGGTGGCAGGTTTCGATTTCCGATATCGAACGAATATCAGACCATGAAAACCGTTGAAAGCGGGTCCAAAGCTTTCTAATTATTTTTGATTGTTAACTGCTGTTTTTGGCCGCAGTTTGCCTTACGAGTTCGCGTCCTATCTGGGGCGAACGTTTTGCTCACGCTCCAGCATTCTTTTGCAACTTTCTACTTATTTATTTTCCGTTATTTGTTCATGCGTGGACGCGCCGGCTACTGGTACCAGGGCGAGCCAGCGTTGAGGACTCTATAAGGGATCGCAATTGGTTCTTTGGGAGAAGGAATGTCACATGTTCTGAAGTGAGAGAGTATTTCCAGGAGATGAGTCGGAGTTAGACAGGCCAAGTATTTTTTAGTAAGTTTGAGAGACATTTTGTGAAATAATGAAAATTTAGTCAAAATTTTGGACTTTTCCTGTTCCGATTGTACTATATGCCCTTTGACCTCCTCTCCCGTTATACGGACATTTTTCTTTGAGGAAGGCTGGCACAATCTCAAACGGGATGGAGGAAGGTTTAGCAGGGAGGAAGTAGTGCTCGATTTTTTTGATCGTAGTCTGGGTAAACGTGTTGCCTCAGTAGGAAGGGAATCATTTCGAAGCAGATGAAAAATTCGCCACGAAAAGCGAAAAAGCGGGCTATTTTGGGAAAAAATGTAGAATTAGTTGAATGAAGAGGTCTGCAATTCTACCACCTCTCATTGAGGAGGGGAAGACCTACTTCAGGGGCGGAGGACGTCGGACCTCAAAACCTTCCCCAAGCTGATGGCTAATCCTGATAGCTATATGACCTAGAGGTTGGGGCAGACTGTGGAATCCTAAGAGGGTTATGCAACTCTCAAGAAGCTCCGCTTAGCCAAACTTCCTTGAGATGTGGCGCACCCTGATTGGCACAATGCGCTTGTAAGAACGAACACTTCGCGGTGAAGGGAACGGCAGTCAGAACGCCGGATTAAAATGTTATTCAGAAGAGTGAGAGAGAAAAAAGGTAGGAGAAATTTTGCTCGAATATTCGTTTTATGTTCGACTAACACGAGTTCTGGTTTTGTTTGGGCGCACCAAACGTGCAGTTTTAGATAAATAAATAAACTGATAAACAAATAAGTAAATAAATAAATAAATAAATAAACCGCTAAGAACATCAGCGGCTAGAATCAGTGGCTGGATTCCATTTACACACTGATGTCAAGCGTTTATAAAGAAGACAATAAAGAAGACAGCTAGCGGGTTGAGAAACTCCAGCGGTTTCAATTGATTCAGAGCCGCAGAATGTTACCAGAAGTGGGGTGCGTTTCAGTTCTCCTCCTCAGGTCAATTCGCCTAAACTTAAGACACCACTCATAGCTCGAACCAGGCCGAGAAATGAGCCTAGGCCCGATAATAGGCTTCAGCACGAGCCAGTGTGAGATATTAGTCTTAGCCTGAGCCTAAAGCCAAGCATAGCCTTAGGACTTAATAAGCTCCACTCACCTGACCTAGGAGCAAGACTGACCGCCTCCCCCAGAAGTGTAGCAATACCACGGGAAAACAGGCGAAAAAATCAAGCACTACGACAATTCTTAACCCTTCTTGTCCAGTGTTTACTATGATGGATAAGATTGGAAAAATAGGACCTATTTGAAAAACCGCCCCAGTACTACAAAGAAACGAGTGGGCTAAGCGCGTCGAGTCTGGGCGCTAAGAGAACAACGTCGTTGTGTCATTGTACAAACACAGTGCAAGAAGAATCGTGGCCACAAGTGCATATGATGGAATGGCAAACTCACCATTCGGCTCGGACGTCGCTCTGCGATTCGCCGTGTCGTTATCATCCGATCGTAAATGGAACAACTAAATACGGTCAAAGGTGACCTGTACACGACCCTCGCAGGTCGATATCGACTGTCTCATCTGTCCCTCTTCGACCACACCTCCTCCTCCTCGTGAATCTTTCTGGGATAGTTATTCACAGAAATTTCTCCACAACACTACTCATTATCTCTGAGATCTGGATGGACTTTCACCGCAACCACAACGACGCTTTTTAGCCGAATGTGATCAGCGATTGATAGTTGTGTTATCGCTCATCTCGGCCAAATTGTCAGCCATCCGTCATATGAATAGCGATTCTTGGTAAATGGTTTTCAGTGCTAAGATTCGTATAACCCGCTCCGCTGTAGGAAATCACTTGGCTGGATTCCATCGCCACGGTCTGCTAATTATCATCCGATGCAGCTTGGCTAAAGTCGAACCAGACTCGAGGACTCCCCGATAGGGGGTCGAGTTGAAGTAAGCAAACCAGCCCTTTTGGCGTTTCTGCTGGGGCCGTATGCTGAATGTTGGGGAGGGGATGGGGTCCCCGACGGTCGACGGACTACTTCAACTCGGTCCTTAAAACCGCCTCAATTTGATGCTTACCTCAGGACTAAGCCTTAAAGAGAGGACGGACCTGCGAGAGAGCGCAGGTCCGTCCTCTCTCCAAGGCTTAGTCCTGGGTAAGCAAACCAGCCCTTTGGCGGAGCTGCTGGACCTAGCTGCACCACTTCGTCATCACTCTCCTACCGTACCGACCGAGTTCAAGTAGTCCGTCGACCTCGGGGACCCCATCCCCTCCCCAACATTCAGCATACGGCCCCAGCAGAAACGCCAAAAGGGCTGGTTTGCTTACCTCGGTCAAATTCGGCTTTTTTTGGGTTGAAGGCATATCGTTGTTGTTCGGAGCTGGCAGTGTATTTCAAGTGTGGACAGGTCCAAAAGGGAAATAGGGATTCTTCGCGGCTGTTAGACAGGGTCTTAGAATAACTTCGTATAGCTATACCTGTATCACCTGTCGTCCCGTTGATCATCGAATTGCTCGAGCGGGCGCCAGCAACGTCTCCATTCGTCCCTGTCGCGTGCAAGAGTTGTCCAGTGGACCCTCCTCGCTCGAGGGACACGAAGTCCTTCATTCCTTTCGTTCAGAGCTTTCGTGAAGAAGTCTGACCATCGGGCCGGCGGTCGTCCAGGTGTTCGTTGACGTCCCGAGGGATCCAGTCGGTAACCGCTCTGGTCCAACGGTCATCGCAAAATCGCATGACGTGTCCGGCCCACCTTATCTTCGATTCCTTGGCGAAAACGGCAGCGTCCCTGATCTTCGATCGTTGGCGTAGTTCGGCACTCCGGATTCCCCTCTGCACTTGCGTGTATAGGGTTACTCCTAGCATCGTTTAGCTAGCTTTTTTCTTTAGGAAATTTTATTTTGGGAAAGCTCCGCGAAAGAGGCAACCGGCGATGGAGGTGAGCTGAGCGTGGGCCGTAGTTGGGGAGAATTGGATGATGAGGTAAGGAATGATGGTTATTCTACCAGATTTTCTGTACACGTGCCTCTGATCCTGCTTGCGACTGCTCTCTGTCTTGTCAGAACAGAGGTGGCTGCCCTTTTTATCACTTTCAAATCAGAGATGATGTGAATTTATCATGCGAGTGCTGAGGTATGAAAAAACCGCCGGCTCCCCGGGGACTCGATGGACTTTGTGCGTTCGGGCTACTTCTTCTCCCTAGCGTCGAATACCGCGCAGTCGCAGAGTTCTTGACCAGTTCATGAGTACTAAACATCATATATTGGGAGTTTACATTGATTTCTGCCCTTTTTGGCTTTTTCTGAGCATTTTTATTGGCGCCACTGTACAAGTACCAAGGTATATGCTATGTAAATGCGTACTTTTTTTTTTTTCTAAGTTTGGAGAAGTGATGGGGTTCCACCACTCGCCAACTTTTTTCCAGGAAACTATATTTTCAGTGACCCAGAATTTGATGTTTTCCCACAATCATAGATCGTGAACCTTCTCTTACCAGGTGCGTCTAGATAAGCGAATGAGAGTCACTATAGACAGGGTCTGTGCCGTGTAGTGAAAAGCCCACCTATTCACTTTCCATCAATGTTCTTTTTCAATCATATCACCTTGGGTGTGGGTGAGGCATTAGCAAAATCGCCGTGGAAAATCACCTTCAGGCTGATCTTACGGGCAAGTTCCCTATCTTCGCCTCTAATAACGATTAAGCACCCTTGCTTTGGCCGATGTCAGATTTTGTGAAACGAGCGATTCGCTAACGTCCGCGGTCGCGTCGCGGCCAGCGAATCGCTCTATTGGTTGGTACCGCAACGCGACCGCGGATGCTGGCGAATTCGCTTGATTCGCAAAGTCTGACGTCGGCCAAACTGACTGCTGTTTATAGGGTATGTTGCTTCAGTCGGTTGGGAATGTCCAAGATGGATTCAATACAAAACAACTTTTCACCAACTCACTTTGTGTTTCATTTATCTTTATTGAATTATCGGACTCAAGTTCTGCCGAGAAAAGTTAGTATATGTATGTCCGCAGAAGCAATAGATGTGCTCTAGCAGCTCCTTTCCCCGAGTAGAATAAGACACCGACTCTCTTCAGGAGCACTTCTCGACGCGTTACCGTTTGATTCTTTCCAATAAATTAGCACAGGGAACAAATTTCTGTAGGTTTGGAGAGAAATAACCTAAGGCGTATAATATGGACACATGCTTCAGAGGGACATTCAAATGAGGCATATTCAACACACTACGTCACGGCAGCCCATATGGCCTTGCCAAAGGAATTGTTGATCGTTGGGGCGAATGGCACCCATATAGGCGCCAGGATTCATTTCGCAACGCCATATAAATGAAAGATAGCCAGTCAAAGCCTTCGTAATCGATGTTTTTAAAAATTTTTAAATTCCTTCACCTGCCGGATGCGAGACGTGAATAAATGTCCCCTTTTGTTACCACTATTCGTCGTTTTGACCGAAATCCTACGATGTCTTATATGTTAAGATAAAGGACAAGGGGCGCCGTCGTGAATGTATTAAAAACAGATATTAGGTTGGTACCAAGACTAAGACCAGTAGAAAAAGACGCCAGGGGGAAGAATAGCTTAGCCTCAGGTCCTCCTCCAGAATACCTTTCCACTCTGAGGCCGAGTACTGTAAGGGGCTCGCACGTCGATGTCTGTCCCTAACCGAAAAAAAAATGAAAATGAGCTATAATATGAAAGCTAAGTTCTAGTTTCCACTGTGTACATAATTAGGCTGCTCATTTATTGGGCGGTAGGAATTCATGCATGTACTTGGTACGTGGCCACTTCCACCTCAGCTGAGCTTCTTGAAGTTGATTTCTTGCCCATTTGTTGCGCTTCAGGAAATTTGCTATTTTGAAGCGAAAAATCCGAGTTCAGGGGCATTTGTGCTACAAACAAAACGTAGAAGAAGCAATTTGACGTCGTGGGCATTTCCGGATGTTTGGGCGTTTGTTGAATGAGATACGCGATGTTTTGTCTAGCGTGCTACATTGAACAGACGAAATCAGCCTTCATATCGAAATGTTTAGCTGCCTGTCATGTGGGTGGAATGAGCACTTGAAATTTGATTTGTTTGTTAGAGCTCGTCTTCCTTATGGGGCTTTTTTGATGCTTATTATCATTATCTTCTTAGGTACTTCGAGTTAGCCCTTTCTTTTGTATTCGCGCTCCATTTTCAGTTACACGATTTTTGTACTAGTCGACGCTTTTGATTATTCGATCACTGAATTATGGGTTATGGGTGGAACGTAAGTTAGTCCTTGGCTCTTCCTGGAGATGAACGAGTCGTATAGTTGACACGATCAACGTAAACGGTTCGTGAGGTCATATCTCACACAGGAGATATAGGCCATTTAGACATAGTGAGCACCCGAAGTAAGAGTAAATACGATTAGTCCCGCCGTAGTCAAGAGTCACGTACAATTGCACGTCGCATTCGACGCCCTTTCCGGTCAAGTAAACAACACTACAAATTCGCTAACAATGAGACAACCCCTGCTCTCCATGGTAGCAATCCCAGAATGAAGGAGCGTCGCAGCGTTCCCGTCTACACTTTCGCGGCGAGTCTGAGCGTTGCACGCGCTTTGCGCGCAGTCTGAGGGAGGGCATCCCTGGGTGCCGCCCCATCCCACGTGAAGGCCAATCCTACATGCGTGCCATCCTCCACCTCCTACATGAACGGCCCTCAGTATGGTCGGCGAGTTTGCCCGACACATTCTCTCCTGGTTGAGAGAGCACAAAGAAAACGAGAAGCAGGAGGCAGGTACACGCTTCAGCATTTATGGCGTCGCGCGTTGTTCGTGCTACATTTGAACACGACCTCCTCCTTCTCAGAGGGTACCTTTGATTATAACCCCACCCCCAACCTCTTCCACCTTAGGGACCCCTCGTGCGACCGTGATCCCCCTATCCCGACCACACCCTCACTAACATGTGTCACTCTCTAGTATTTGATTCTGAGATCAGTCAACAGAGCCCGTCTAATCGCTAGTTTTCAACGAGGAATCCACAATTTTTTTACTCCCTGCTTCTTTTACGAAATTTCCTCTGAACTGCTCATAAAACCCGTCCAGTACAACCCCTGCAACTTCCAAAAACACGACCCACATTTTCACATTTTCACCTTCACCAACCCGAAATACGACCCCTCCTCGTTGGGAGCAGTGCAACACACGGTTGACCCTGATCCCATATCAAATTCCTACCCGGTCAATCGAGTGTTCCTTCACTCTGGGAAGTCCAATTAGTATTACTTGATGGGCAGGTGAAACGCCGGATTGTCGGTTGTCCTTGCGTTTGTGCATACAATCCGAGTCGAATTCAACGTCAGAGGGTTTCTAACGGAATAGGATGTGTGGCACAACCCTAAAGAGTTGAAGACCAAGTCCTTTTCCTACATTTATGCTAGCTTTCAATTGATGATTGTTGAAGCTCTTTTAAGTCTTGGTCTGCGAAAAGCGGAAACTGTGTACAGTGGAGCTATAGCCGGGGCATTTTAAGGATAGTTCCTGGAAAGAAAATAGCACTCTCATTCCGTGGTGGACCGTCGACTGGAATGCATACTACATTTTTGTTGTTGTTATTACTTGGCAGTAAAGCCTCAATTACATAGAGTGCTACGCTGTTGTAGATCTTGCAGGAAACCCGCGCCAGGGTATAGGGTAGGCAAACTTTCCATTTTGAGAAAAGTAGATCTGTCAATGAGATCACTACTTACCGCTCTCTTCAGCCAACAGAAAAGTTCCAGCGACTTCGATAACAAAGAAAAGTTTTTACAACGGCAGAAGACGTCTCGAAAGGCCACTGTAAGGCACGGTAAACTCATGGAGTGGAAACCTTCACAGCCAGGAGCGTCATATGTGGGATGTTCCCAGAACATGTTAACCACGATTGTGAACTTTTTATCCATTCATCTATATATGCTGTACCCACTACCTTATATGGCATCTACTCTTATAATATTCTGGAGATGTGTTGTATGAGTAGCCGCGAGGGGCCAAAAAGTAGTCCCTTCTAGACTGAGAAAGAGATGTTTTCAAACGCAGGCGTCAGGAGCCACACTGTTTCGACCAGAATGGGGCTAAGGCCTTGCCTTGTGTACTGCTGTGCTGCCATTCTTATCAATCGTTTGTACCCCCTCACCTGCGACATGCTCTCTCACGTTTTCCCTCTCCTCGCAGCGCAGTGTCTCTCCGCATACCACAGGCGACCTCATATAGGGATTTCAGTGTTTTCTTTTCGTTTTTTCTTCCCACACCTTCCTCATCGCTAATCTTGTCAAAGTTTCGAACAAAATAACACACCAACTCGTGCCCTTAAGTTCATAACTTGTGAGTAAATCTAGGATTGAGATTCGGTCATAAAGCGTAAAGCACAAAGCATAAAGCATTTGGCGTTAATCAATCCCTTTTTGGGATGTGCCATGCACTCTACTCCCGTTCGGAATTTGTGGTGGCATTTGAATGCGATGTGGCCTATACAATGACTTGCGGGGGTCAGAGTGTTAAAGTCAGTACTCATATCTTCTTGGACAAGTCTGGTACCGATTAGCCAACCTCAGAAGGATGAAAGGCTTGGCTGGCCTAGGGCGCACAATCCTGGATTCGATCCATAGACCGTGCGCGTGGTACAGCTACTTGCCACTGCACCACTTCCGACCTAGATTTGGTCGTGTAAGTTATAAAAGTGATCCATCTGCTGTTAACAATACCCAGAATCTGTCTTCATACGTTTGCGATCCTCTCATCGTATAAAACATGTCGGCCATGCTCTCACTGCCTTTCGATACATCCTGATCAACCTTTGGGCGAAGAGCTTTCCTAGGCTCGCAGAAGGGGGAGATCGTTATTCATGAATGGAGAGCGGAGTTCCGTCAATGTCATTGCGTACAACTTTATCATAGACACTGTGGAGAACCCGGTGGTAAGAAGTGTCGTGGGATGCCAGATTCGTTTTTGTTTTGGTAGTTGCTGTTTCTCGTGACAGTTCGTAACGCTAACAGTATTGCGGGTACCCCCCAGAAGGCTTGTCGCGCGGCACGAAAGCAGAGACGTGGACGGGTCAGCGGACGAGTTGCAGCTCGTATTGTAGTGATTTCGAGTCGAGTTCGATAGAATGTGCAACAGTACCTCCCACATAGAACAGCACGCACTGCGAGTCGTCCGCTGGCTGCCTCCCCCTCTGTCTTTTCGCCGCAGGCCTCCTGTCAGGTACTCCAGTACCGCATAGATACTGAGCCATGTAAAATAATACGATAAGGAGCTGTGGACAGACCCATTACCAGTTGCAATTTTTAACGCCACGGTCAACCATCCTCTGGTTCTGAGGGGAACGGTATTTATATTTTTACCTACAAGCGTAAGGGTGGATTCAATCGAGTTGCCGTCATGTTTCAGAGCGGATGACCCTTCTTCTCGCTAGACATACTTAAGTAGAAAGAGAGGGTGGTTGGTATCCGGGGATAGGGGGCCTCGAAGGAAGAACTCAGGCAGTTGTTTGGTCATCCCTCTAAGAAGGGTAGGAAAGGGGTTGTTTTGGCCCAGAACTTTGAACGCAGCTACTCCCATTCGGACATGGTGGAGGGAAGGTATGCAGCATCTGGTCTCTGTGGTGTAGACACGAGGCCAGGGTTCGATCCCTGCTAAGGTAACATACAAAGCTTCCTTTAAAGCATATTAGACCTATTTCGGCTTGGCTAATATGCTGAGCTCACCAAAAAAGACTTATGAACTTCCGCAAAGCTTTTGCAACATTTTTCAATTGTAACTTTTACTTCTGCCTCGAGGTTGTTAGGTGGAAATCTTTATTTTGGCCAACGTTTCGACCGTCTCGTCGTTTTCAAGGCCTAAAATGGCTCAAAGCTTACGAATTGAACACTACCCCACCAAACGCCTTCTCCGCTCTAGCGTTTCTGACGTTCCGCCGGAAAACACCCAAAACTCGGAAAATAAGCTCACCTTATTTCCACCGCAAGTGTAGCAGACCAATACACACTGTCAGTACATTAGTCGCGAATGACCTTACTTTGCTGTCCTTATGCAATTATTAAGTATTAAAAAGGATAAAGGATAAAGCATTTGCCGTTGATCAATCCCTTTTTGGGATGCGGCACGCATTCTACTTCCATTTGTACATTCGTA
>MU888812.1:0-19248 GCA_036418205.1 Ostertagia ostertagi
AACGCTCCACCATTTTATTTAATCAGCTGCTTCTATGGTGAAACGAGAATCCGTTTCAGTTGTTAGTTGCTTGATTGTTACTGCGCTCTGAAATGCCGAATTTCTTCACATTACTTTATGTTTGCACATTGTTCCTCACAAAGCTACTTTTTGGAAAGTTGCAGAATCGTTGAGCCATTCGACGCCACAAATCGTTGTTATGGATGTGTTTGTGTTCACATTTTTTTCTCAAAGTGCAGCTTCAAAAGAAGCGTTGTTGTGAGCACACGTGGTGTTGTTAAATTGATAAGGACATATTTGTTCTGTCGAGAATATCTGTCGCTAAAATAGCCTCCCATTTATCCCATCCTTGCTCTACGTGCTGTTCGTACTTTTTCTACTCAGTATTCACTGTGATCAAATGTGTAGCGACTTTATTTTTGCTTACTACTACTTAAAGCGAGAGATTACGATAGAAGTGAGTGCGTGCAAGCATGGAAGTACATGCACCAGTGGAAGCAGTAGTCAGGGGCCTAAGGAAGCGAAATGTGGCCTTTTCGTGGCCAAAGGCGCGCTAGTTCAGCGCCCTGGGGCTGCCAATCCTCCTCCGCCTCTGCCGCCTGCCCACTAGTGTGTTGCTAGCAACACCATTCTTATCATTTTGATGAGATATTCCACTTCGAGTGCGTATCCTATAACTTTCCCATGGAATGCGTGATCAATCAAAGCATGATCTTTGCTGGAATGATAGAGGCTATCGGTTAACATGTGCAAACGACCTCTTAATTGGTTGCTAGCTCGTCCATTATCGGAGGTCAACGGGCAAAGAAAGGGGTCCCATTTTGCGCCTTCTTGACGGATTTCTTTGCTTTTTTCGCCACTGGGGCATTATTCAGCATCTCCACTTCCACTATGAACCCCAGTCCAATCTTATCGTAATCCCTCGCTTTACCCGAATTTCTCAAGGCTCCAACATTGAACCAGAGCAGAGCAAAGCTGGCTTCAAGATGATGCAACGATTGGGAGGTGGCCAACTTCGACACTCGTAGGCATGATCCAGGATCGAACTGGTGTGGTTCTGCAAACGAACATAAAGAAAAAGGGGTGCGAAGTGTACCGTTAGTGAAGAGAAAAGAAGGGATCTGTCGAAAATACTGAATAGGGCTTGCTCGCTTTTGTGCTAAAACAGGAGAGGGAAGGAATGAATTCATTCTTTTTTTTTGCAAAACCTGATGACGCTGTCCGTATTTTTGCACGTTTTTTTGGGCATTTGTGTAATTTTAAACTCTCAGTTATGAACGTTTCTTGTTTTTCAAACCGAAGCCACAACGGCGTTTGGAAGTGTTGAGGCAAGCGAAAAGAAATTCTTAATGTCATTGTGTGCAGTGCTATCCTTAATATGAAATGATAGTAGTGTGGGTGGAGATGGTGTAGTGGCAAGTGGCGCCGATTCCCAGTCATACGTTCCGTTGCTCAAACAGGTCAAATTCCTGGTTCAACTAAACCTTTCATCTCTCTGGCGTCGACTGGTTGGTGCATCTATAACAAATCCGGTGGAATAGCAAACGCGGTGCATCCCGTAAGTTGAATGACCACACTTTAAGGCGGCTTCAAACAAACTAGATTTGTTGGGAACTCTCGGCATAGAGGACGTACGGTAGTTTCTGTAATCGGTTACAGCGCAGGCGTCCTGTTCTATGTTGTTCACTTCTTTCGGATTGCTCAAGCAGGGTGGCCTCCTCACTAGTCCTATACTCGCATGAATGATACTTCTTTGATTCACTTCAGAATGACAAATTACATTACAACCCTCTAAGCATGGTATGGTGATGAGGTCTCTGGTCTGAGTGATAGGGATACGGCGCGGCGGGTTTTGCCAAGTTTATCGGTTCCACGTGGGTGGTCGGCATACCCGTGTTCGAAGTGCCGGTAAGCTCCCATGACCCCAAGTGGCGCTAAGGGCACCATGGCCGACTGGTGCTGGCTTACACTGCAGCGTTTATCCCATACATCTCTGGTCAGAGCCCTCATAGCCTCTTGTGACTTTATCGTCTTCACGATATCATTCCTAACTCTTGTTACTTTCATATCCTGGCGGAAAGCTGCCCTTAAACGGACCTTCTGTGCTTTGTTGTTTTGTTGTGTAGTATTCACTAATTTCTCTTATGTGTTAACTGAATCACGGGTTTATGGCAGGGTTATTTTAGCAATTTTCCGTTCATCTCCATTATTCTCTATTTTTTCTTTAGTCTGCATAATGATTTCGCACACACCCAAATGCTTCAACATGGCGCGTCATTGAACGCGTAAATAAATAAATAAATAAATAAATAAATAAATAAATAAAGACCTTTATTCTTGATACATGGCATCATTATGGTATGTTTAACCCATAACGGACGGCCAGTGTATTTGTTCGCGTGCGCCACCATGTGGCGCACGCCGCCACCCAGGGTAGGGTTTATGTAGGCTTATGTGAACAGCAGGGGTAAGACGGGGCTAAAGTAGGTGTCGGAGTCTCATCATCCGAAAAAAGAGATTTCCGTTGACGACAAGTTCGTAGCCCGCCTTTCCGCTCTAAAACTAGGGTGCAAAGAATGAATGGAAGCTGTAGGTGACATTATCGAAAAATGCGAAACAACAACCCCGAGCAAGGATGTGGCTATATTTAGGGGAAGGGGTCTCGGGACGTGCGAACCATGGGTAAGCCACCCATCAAATAGTAAACTTATGTAAATTAAGACAAAATGTATGTAAAATTTATTGTAGGTTTGTCAAAAATCCAGCCGTCCAGGTCCTGGGAAGATATGTTATTCCACATTGCTGAGAGTATATATGGGTATATTAAGATTGCTAGAAACATTCCAAAAACAAAAGAAATAGTCGTGCGCCACCTTGTGGCGCACGCCGTCCGTTATGGGTTAAAGTTTCTCCTGGGATTATCTAATCCGGGGACGGAAAATTTTCAGGGTTATAGAGTTCGGTAGCACCCATTTGCCGCTAGAGAACTGAGTTACGATGTCGTTTTGCTGCAGAACTGAAATGCTTCATGGCGGACTCTGAATTACTCACTTCGTTAGTTATGCCACTTGTGGGGCAGTTGAGAAGGGGGTTTCTAGTGTAACGTTTAAAGCGTGAATGCGCACATGCGTTTCAACCCCACCACCAGCAGCCGTTTTTGGCGCAGATAGCGAGGGAACAATGAGGAAGCGAGCGCTGAGCATCGCTCCGACGCTATTTAATCGGTTATCGTAAAACCTTTGATGCGTGAGCGATGTGATTGGACGGTTTTTCGCATCGAATCTTCTGATTGATAGGTTAACCATCACATCCGTCGATCTCTGGGGACTACATCTTCAGCATTGCTTAAAAGCCATCATTTCCCGAGGTCTCTTTTTCTATCAAAAGGCGATACTCCACTTAGTTTCGGGAACCAATCCCCTCGCGTATGAAAGTTGCTGATCCGCAATAGAGGAATATGTAGGTTGGCAAGGAAAGTTCGCCGGGGGGGCGACACTTTTTCATTTTTTGATTTTAATTCTATCTTTTTTCTTTACAATTCCTAACCGGTCATATACCTACCATGAGTGTCCACCACTTGTCTCCAACGCTCAGGAAATTTCTTGATGCTCCTGCCAAAACCCAGCGGAGTGCGGGTCAAGAAAGGAGGCGACCTCACTTCCGAGTTGGAGTTGATCGTCTAATTATTTCGTTATCAAGATGATGATTAAAGGTCCAGGATAGGTTGCAGGCCTTAATAGCTTGACCAGGACGGCTAGAGAGTAGACGAATCTTGTCGCAACTCCTTTTCTTAGGCCTCATATCGCCGACGTGTGGTTATTCGCAATGTCATGAAAGAAATGAATATTGTCGCGGTACGAGGGCTCTTGACGAGCTGCCTCGGCCAGCTTCTGGTATTCCACAGCCTAGGCCTCTACCTACACAATGGTGCCCATAACGAAGGATATGTAGTAGGAGCCTCTGTAAGAGCCCTACCTGTAATGGAGTGTAGGGACGCTGCTGGCTTCTTATAAAAATATCAAAAGATCGGAAGCGCTGGTAGCTGTGAACGGCATGCTTATTGAAGCTATTGCACATGGTGTTCGTCTTTGACACGAATCCATAGTTTGGAGACATTTGTACTAGACAGTGACTCGGAGTACGGATTTACTAGTGGTCGAGGTTTTTTGAATTTTCTTGGATAACTACTGACTGCAGCACTTATATCCACCTCGTGGATTGAAGCCTTGAGAGATGCTCTATCATTTGGTAGTCATAAATGTTACCTATGAATTTTTCAGAAAAAAAGAAAATTTTGGAAAGAGTGTTGCAGAACTTTCTTTCCAACCTAATACTTTGCTTCTACTCGAAGATCTATGTACAGTTAATTGCACTAGACAGGTCCGGACTTCAGTCATTTTCCGTTTCCCGGTCCAACGCCCACCGTTGCAGTTCTTGCTCGCTTCTCTGCTCTGAAGGTGGCTCTCGCCTTCCGAATCTGCTTTTCCCGCCTCGGTTGCCAGGTGTTTTTTCGTGGAAGGCTCGTCCGTGGCTCGCCTTACAGCTAAAAAAGCCTTACGTTGCCATAGTTTCATGATCTTCATGGGCGGCCGGGCTAGCACCCATTGCGTCATATTCGAACCTCAATTCTATGCTTCTGCTTGGTGAAATAGACCTTTAACACTGGCAGGCATTGTGAAGCTCAGTGTGTGTTGATGCCTTGGGCTAAGTAGGTCACGACATGCGCAACGGCCATATGCCCTCTCCTTTTCCGAGGAATCAGGGCGCCTCGCTAAAGGTGGAGACTACACCCGCAGATGACCAACGGCGTTCCTAAGCAGTCTAGGAAGTAAGGGTTGGCTAGCGTATAGTGTACCGATAAATCGGTAATTGGTGATTTGAACTAGTTGAGAATACAACTGCATCCTTCTGGTCGATTTCACGGGCAGAAACATAGTGCTGTGGAGGATAGTTCCATTGTGTGTGTGTTGGTCTGCCAGCTCGGTGTCTATTTTCGCTAAGCAGTGGGTAGCTTCATCTGAGTGGCGCGTTTCAGTTTAGTCCTATACCTTATGCCTATCAGCCGAAATTTTTGAAATGGGACTACTGCTGATTAGCCGCCCTAGACTTCACAGGAGATCCTATAGTTTCATTGCCTGAACACTCCTATTTCTGTAGTATTGTCCAAGTTCGCTTTCTTGAAAACATGGCATATTCAAATAGTAGACAACTTTTCTGTGCCGAATAGTTTTTTATACTGAAGCTTTCATTGTGCCAACGTTCCACTAGTTTGTTGCCTTCAAAGGCTTTAACTCCACCAGCACCCTAGAGCCAGCTCCACGCCGAAAAAGAGTAGAAAGACTTTATTTTGGCTGGAGCAGGCTACTGGGTGCTAGTGGAGCTAAGGCTTCCGAAAATGACGAACTAGTCGGAACGTAGGCTCAATTAATACGTTGGGGACCGGACATGTTTTTACGATTTCCGGCCGCATGGGACTTCAGTAGAAGTTTCAGGAGACTTTTCAAGCAAATCGAGAAGAAAAACCTACTGTATAATGCAGAAGAAACCTAATCGAATGAAGAGGAAAGGAAAGCAAAAGAGAAAGTGAAGAACTTGTTTCCAAAATATGGGCTGTAAGATCCTAGGTGCTCGACGGACTGCAGCCCACATATGGGCTGCATGGGCTCCAAGGTGTTAAACTCCTTTTCTGGAGTTGAAGATCGCGACTACACACGTCTGCCTGGATTGTAATAATGCTGGCGCGGTATCCCACATAGCCGTGATATATTGTAGCAAAAGTTCGATCTTTCTTTCTATGTGGTGAAATGGAATCATGTTAAGCTTAATTGTGTTTCTAGCTTTGAAAATTAGGCCGACACCTTCCAATCTACAACAAAGGTGGTTATGATGAATAGCCGCCATCGGAAATTTCTCTTACCCACCGAGTCACCCACGTACCTCTACTATCCAAACTTAATCAAGAACTTATCTTTCATAGGACGTCTAAGGTGAATATTTCTATTCTTCTCAATGTAAGCAGTGGTTGATTCCTCGTCCCACAAATCGGCTTGAATAGCCACCGAGCTATTCATGTTACTCGAACTACAGTATTTCCCATCTCACAGGATACTGTACTTACCGCTTTGCCATCGCCGTTAAGATGATTTTCATCACACCTTTTTTCCAGTTCCCTCGGCGGATGAGGCAAGGTGATCTTGAAGTCACCTTATGTCTGCGCATCTGCGTTCTAATGACTATCTGACCGTTGTCTAGCCGAACAATTGTGTTTGTTGTGCGGTTTTGGCGTCTCTAATTGAAGCCGCCGCGCCCGCACTGACCCATAGGACATCCCATCCAACCTCCTCGGCGACCGGCTCATCTCTCGAGACAATCTCCACTCATGTGACTACTACTACTACGAATCAACAATCGATAATCGACCGATTATTGGTTTTTTGTTGATCAACTACAGTTTATCCTTGCATTGTTTCAAAATAATAAAAAATTGGGAACAAATTAGTGAGAACTGGCGGTTCGTTTTGCTCCTCTCTAGGACGAACCGTGATGCCCTCACCGAGCTCGATATTGCTTCTTCATCATAGATCTCATCACATTTCTGACCTAACCTCCACTGTTCATTAATTTATCAACTGCGTGAAGTCAGGTCTGAAGTTTTGTCGGCTTTGCCGCATGTGAAAATAGGAATGCACTGGGTTGCGAACGCAGTCAGGCTGTTTCCGAGAATGAGCGACTTATCCCGCTAATGTAAAAGGGCGGTACCCAGCTGGTACTGAGAATTTACGCATTCTGTAGGATTTTGTATGACCCTCTTCTACCATTCTGCAAAGAGCGAGCATCTGAGTACTTCGATATTCGCTCTTTCTTGTTTGATACTTACAATCGCTCTCGACTGGTTTCACTGGATACCACTATCTATATGACTAACACCCTATTCTCTATCACAGATTGCTGTAACTTATGAGTAACCCTTTGCAATATTCGGTAACTGGGTGGGGGACAGAAACTGAAGTCTAGCATTGTGACGTGCACGAATGAAAACTAACGATGTCTTGTTCTTTTTGAGTGGATATAAGTCAGCCGTGTGCATGTCTGCGTGTTCAACGAAAGACCAGCAGCAGTTGACAAACGTAAAGTGGTTATAGGAGAAGGAATTAGATACTGTACAGGCCATGAACTGCTCTCAGGATCTTAGGCTGATTAGAACAAGGTTCCATGCTAAGGTATTAGGGTCGAAGAGGGGGAACACATCTAATGAGAGACAGGCAGACCCTCAAAGGGTGTGGACCGACACGCGATTCGCAGGATGTGCCCCTGTGACCTAAAACGGCCCTCCCCGCGGCGCTATCAGCGCGGGACGCCCCCTCTCGCTGTCTGACTCTCTAGTCTTTAGCAGTCTCCAGCAGCGAAAAATTCAATCTAAAAGCTAAAACTTTACGGAGAGGAACGGTGAAAGGTTTGAAAGTGATTTTTTCAGTAGGTCGGTTTAGAAGTTTCCTTCAAATGTACTCAGGTGGGGCGCTCAATTCTTCGTCGCTGAAAAGAAAATTTTCTGTTTCAGGGCCGTTTCTCATGTTTTTTCCCTCATCTCTGCATCGCTGACCACTTCTATCCTTTTTTCTAATAGGCTGTCTTTTCGTCCTTAAATGCGCCTGAAATGGCCAAGCCATGCCTTCCCATATTCTTGAGCCATTTACTGAACTGGTCTATTTATTGCCAAGTGAGGAAAACGCTCCATGGATATGGCCTGATTTACTCCAGCCATTTATAGACGGACATGCAATCAAATGGCTCCATAATTCTGAATAGGAGCTGAATATGTATGCCGTGCACCCAATGCGCTTCATGGACGCGAATCTCGATCCACTTCAGGTCTGAAAAACTGCACAAATATTGAAGTCTAAGACTGAGCAAGCTTAATGTGATCGGGACCTGACAATGAGTGAAAAGGACAAAAGGCTTGTTGCACCTATTGTGGGTAAGGAAACAAACCGCAAGTGACTGCAACGATAGAAAAACTTAACCAGGTAAAAATGCCTTCAGCTAGTCGTCGAGCAATGATGCGCATAGGTTTCGATCTAGGTGCGCAGAGCAGCGCTACCGAGGTGTCGGTTTACTGTGCAAACAGAATGGAACTCCTGCCTCTGTTCTTCAAACACTTATCAGTTAATCACCACCACACGCGATCGGGCGATTAGCTGACCATTGCGAGGCTCAAGATGATGGCCGCAAATCATTGACACTGCGCTGTGCACACTCTTGTCGTGAATCCAGGCACGATTCCCACGGAAGCCACTAATAACAACCAACAAGTCGTTCTCCTCTGGAAGAGAACGACAGATAACCGCGCTGCATCGATCAGTCTCCACGCACTGGGCTATATTTTCGGGTATCGTGATAGGGTAAATATGCCTCTTTGTTAGTACTGATCTACAAAACCAGGCAAATTGCGAGAAGACTTCCCTCACTGTCATATCTGGACGTGGCTCCAGAGATTAGGTCATGGATTGAAGGAAGTCCAGGTTGATTGTCTATGTACTCGTCTGGTCTTTCTGCATCTTCCTTACAGTTTTTGCACCATATGTTGTTACGAGCTTTTTCAAAATCCGTTATATTTCCGACTTTTTTGTCCCATGTTTTTCTTACCTGAAAACTTTTTATCGGGCGCTACCGCATAGGGGGAGGGGGTATTGTGATGGCAATCTGTTCAAAACCCCATGAAACATGCCAATT
Source organism: Ostertagia ostertagi (assembly GCA_036418205.1). Classification (NCBI taxonomy): domain Eukaryota; kingdom Metazoa; phylum Nematoda; class Chromadorea; order Rhabditida; family Trichostrongylidae; genus Ostertagia; species Ostertagia ostertagi. The sequence goes on from MU888812.1 coordinate 8,731, forward strand.
TTTGTCAACAGAATAATAGTTGAAGGGGGAGATCTTCAGTACTCCTTTTGAGGTCAGGTCAGTCTTAGGAGGGGATGAGATGCTTCACGATGCATAAGCAATTTTTCATTTTCTCCGGATGACCCTGCTCCTCCTTGGCTTTGGCGTCTGAGGAAGGAGCGAATCGAACTGTGTTAACTATTTGGTTTATAATGGTTTTTCTTTCTATAATTAGCCAAGAGATCTGCTCCGTATCTTGTTAGGCACCATTTTAAATCGTTTCGCCTTACTGCGCTGTAGCCATCAACACATCAATAAGTTATTGTGTTGTTGTTAAGTGCGTCAAACATTCTTGTATTCATTGTTTTCTCGTTCTGTTTTCGCTCGTATATTCATAAGTTTTTCCTTACTGAGCGACTTGATGGATCTCATCGTCAGTCTTGTTGGCGAAAAAATACACTGGAGCGAGTTACGGAACGCTGTTCCCTTAAGTCATGTTGTAAGCCATAGAACATTCGGGCATTTTCGCGTTTCTGAGCAGGTGTTGGATGCATGGCGCGATCCAAAGAAATCAGTTATACCGACCATTTTTCATGCGGAATATTTCTAAGGTGTTGCATTCAGAGCCATCATTGTTTATCGATTCCCGGCCCATCATCGAAATCGTATCGTTTTCGAAATCATGTTTGCTCTCTCAGTGAATCAATACCTGTCTCTTCTGACTCTCACTATTCTATCAACTGATCATATCTTCATCGCGGACTGTCAACGGTGCGCGCTCGGTCGTCCAACCGGTCGCTCGGTCATCGTCTGTCGCTCGTTTGTCGTCTCAATGTGTATGATATCAGCTGTTTCGCGTATTCTCTGCAAAACAACCACACCAGAGATCATTTTTTCTTTGGCGATTTTAAGCCAGCTGCAGGGCAATACGTTTGCTCGTGCTTTGACTCATGTACTATCAACATATCGAGAAACCTTCAGCTTAAGGGTAGTTGGGGGGAAGGGGTATCCTGGCGCGGAGGGTCCAATGCATTCGTAACTATGGACGACATATTCATACTTGTTTAGTTCACTCATGTACAAGCAGATTGGCTAATCCTTTTCGGAACTTCTTTTACTGTAAAAATGGGAATACTGTATCCTGTCCAGACTACCGCGCCGCATGCCGTCCGCTTCCTCCTTCTCCATTACTCTGCGTCTTCCTTTGCGAATGCAATCTGATAGTATGGGTTTGTTTGTTTTGCTAACAGCTTCCTTTGTTGCACTGAAATGTTGACGGCGTGGGCCTGACTGAATCAAATCTCTGATGTGATAATCTTGGGCAAATCACATTCAATGCACATCCTATTCCAACACTCACACCGAAACTCGCTTCATCTCAGAATTGTTAGGATAAGTATGAATAGGCAAGAGATAGTAAAAAAAATCATATTGCATATGGTATTGTCATTTCTTCAAGTTTCTTCCAGCAAATCCATTAACCTTTCACTGCATGCTCACAGCTTGGTCCTCGTAATGAGATGCATGCTATGAGATGGACATTAATTGACACACATTGTGAGTCCATATCTATTTTCATTTCCGCTAGAGCAATATTTGAAACATAATAATCCCTTTCTGAGGAAGGAGGATGGCATTGCGGCGATAGGAAGCAATTTCCTTCGCGCGAAAAGTGTGTCCAATTATTTGGGATTATTCTACCTTCTAAGCTCAATACTGAGAAGTATTGTTAAGGTTTGAGTGGTTGGGTTCGGTGCCACCCCTTCCTCACCCCCTCACCGATTCTTCCCCCACCTCCACCAACACTTGCAGCCCATATATATCTTCATTAGTGCACTACCAATAATCAAAGCCCATCTCTTGTTCGGATTCTATTTACGCACTTCAAGTGTTGCATGCCATACTTTAGCGAAAGCGTTAAGAATGGGTAATGCTAAGCAGGCACTGGAGGCAGCCATTTCGCATGCGTGGACTCTTCTTCATCGCTTTCGTTCCGCCCATTTCATTTTTTCTGATTTCTCTTTGCTCTTCTTCTGATCTCTTATTATATCAATAAAATTTCATGATTTTCCGATGAATTCAATGGTTCCATAATGATTCTGAAAGTCATTCATCGACTGTACTCTGGATTGGTCCATCAGTTCACTTTCATGACTCTACGTACGCTCCACAGCTAACAAAGAAGGCTCAGCCCATGGAACCTTGAACGCAGAGCAAGCTAAAATGACAGCATGAAGGATAGTGATCACAATTACTGGGATCACAACTGCTACATGAATTTTCAAACAAACTGTGAGCATCAAAGTTCAAGAAAGCTGCAAAAATATTGATGGGACCGAATGACGCCAGCCGAACCGTTGCTGTCCACGTGTGTCCACAAAATTTGACCCTCACAACTTGCTTGGAAGATCACGCGCGTGTGGTCCTCATCTTCGTAATCAGAATTCTCGACTGTGTCCACTACCGGACCCATTCAAAGTTCATGACTGAAAGTCGTATAGTTAGTTGAAGGGAAAGCTGTGTTATAATACCTTAAAAAATAGCCCAGGAAATTAAATGAATGATTTTCAAAACCCAATTTGCTTCTGAATGTAGCATCTCATTTTTCGGACGTTTTGGACGAAGACGGGAAATGACTAGATTTTTCGTCGTTCCATTTGTCACGGTGCGATGGCTTGATTGCGTTCGAGTCGCCCTGCCAGACGTGGTATGTCCCCTATGAAGTGAACACTAGCGGAGGGCAGGAAAACTCATTCTTTGACAACACGTTTCCAGTCAGCTTATCGTCAGCTACCATTCGTTTCATCGAAATTGATCTTGATTTTCCTTGGCTTTTTATTCGTGACTTCACCAGAGGCAGGCCAGGTGAGCCGGTTCTCATAAGGCTATTGAAGTGAGTAGCTGTTGATGAAAAGTCTCTACACTGGTGATGAGCTAAAGAATTTACTGTGGTTCATTCACAAAGCAATATACCATGAGATCTTGCGGAATATGACATTTTTACTCAGCCAACTTCTGAATAAGGCTTAATTCATTGGATACTAGTATCTATCACGTTTTCTTTCTGGTGCTCGAGTGCCCAAACTGCGCCACATTTCATGCCCACTCAACCTCTACCCTGTTAGAGCTATTCGCAGTTCTCTGCAGTGTTCACGGAAAAAGAACCTGGCTGTGATTTTGTGAAACCGGATCTGTTATTGCTCTGATTGATGGCATGCGCGGGGGAGTCACACTGCTTCTGCACTGTCTGATGTAGGTTTCCATATGAAGGGGTTGCCGCTAACAACTGACACTTGATTCGCTTTTTCATGCGTTCTTGAACTATGCAGAAAAAGACCAGGAAGTCCAAATATTCGGATAGTTTGGCCCGAAGAATGGCCTGTTGCCATTGAAGGTTGGTGACAAACGTTTCATGTTGAAGAAGGGCAACGTGCATAGGTAAAGGGTTACTGGGCTCCCAAGAGAACCAAAACGTGGCACCTGAGCGAGCTTAGGTTTTGCGCCTACGGTGCCTTTTGGATAAGTTCCCTCTGCCATTTCAATGCTCGGCGTTTTCTCGTACCATCACATCGACCGTTCAGCAAAAATGCACAGGCAGAACATTTCACGTACGATGACCTCAACACCGAAAGACCTTCCTGGTAAGCAAAAATCATCGAGGAGGACAAGAGGTCACATTTTGGAGATTTCAGGCCACCTACCCCCCCCTTATTACTCTACCTTATTTTTTCACTACAGCATCTATTAATACCTCTGCCTTCATTTCTACACTACTGGTAAACGATTAGAGAAACATACGTAGCTTCCGCGATGGTGACCGCCGCATAATTGCAGCTTCATGAATAATCGTATAGAGATAATAACTATTGCAGTATGCCAAATACAGGAACTGCAACGTCACACAATTGTTGTATAAGTTTGGTATTTCACCTATCCCGTCCTTTTAACAATCAGTATACGGGGGGAGGCAAATAAAAAAAGACATTTTGCCTATGTCGCACCTCAGCGTTTTTTTCGTCGCAGAGATTGTCGTCGCTGACGAAAGTTCTTCAGCAAAATATTCCCATAATGCCCCCCCCCCCTGCTAGTGGACGCAAGCCCTCCTTCACTGCCCTCATCTTCTTCAGAATATGATGTCATCTGCCGTCGTTGTCGAGCTCACGGGGACCTACAGTAAACGCTCCAGCCCGAAGCTCTTGCTTAATTTTTTCATCGATTCATCGTTGGATAGTTTTCCTAGAAACATTAGCTCTGAATATGCAAACCCCTCGGAACCCGCTTTTCAGAAAACGTCGTAATGGTATGGGGTCCGTCCACGACCCCATTGAGCACGACAGTACACCATGTTTTCAGTGCTAATTTTTCCGATTTCGTCCACCTTGAAGGGCAATATGAATTAATTTTTATAAAATGGAATGTGCTCTTTCATTTTCTTGAGTCCATTCGTTTCAGAATTTAGCAGAGTGTGATTTAATCGGTTTGAATGTGGAGACAGAATGTTCTTTTTATTGCCCCCCCCCCCTTCTGTAGTATAATAGATGAACAATTTATTGTGCTGCCTGCCTCCAATCCGACTTTTTCATTGTATTGAGGGATGAATGCATGGCACAATTCAAAGTTTCAGTAAGAAAATGGGATAAATTTCAGAAGGGAATTTTTGTGCAGTCAAGTTGTACTGCTATCTCCGTTTGTTGTACCGTTTCTGCTACACCAAGTATTTCATTCATGGTGGTGTGAATTCGAGAGTGAGCTTCATCTTGTTCGTGTCTACTATGTATCATAACTCTTCCAGACGTCATCTGTATATTTCTCTGAGTCTCCTGGTGCCTACTTGTCTGAACTGATCACAATTGGCGTGCAAAACAGGGTGTAGGAGTGACTAGACATGGAGCAATTTCAGACAAATTCGACCGCTCTTCGTGTGTGGTCTCGAACCTGATTCTTTACGAGTTCACGATTTCATCAAGAACCATTTGAAGGTGATCGTATCGCTTCCGAGGTTGTGCCAGTTTGCTCTTTTCCTGCGTCGTTTTTTCAATAGTCCATGCTAGTTGCTGAGCTGATGTGAGACATAGCGGATGTAGTGGTAGCACTTCATCTCGCAGCCTGTCTCGATTCAATCCCGGCTGGAGCAGTAGTTTGCTGGATCGGCTTTGTTGTTATCACAAAAGGGTCATTCATCATAAAGTCATGGAGTAAGCTGGACCGTTGTAAGCATTTAACGGCGCTATCGCAAGATATGGGGGGGGGCTTGTGACAGCAATGCATTTGAAGCCGCGTGAAACATCTCCTTTTCGTCAAAATCGTGACTGTGCCTTATTTGAGGCAGGAGAGATGTCAAGGTGGGGAGTATGTGATTTTCACTGTCTCCCCTGACCTCTTGCCCCTCCTAGGCATAGACCTGGAGGATGCCCTCTTATCTTGCGGTAGCTTCCATCTAACATTGGGAAGATTGTGCAGCAGAGCGGTTCCCCGGAAATACAATAGCGACGGAGCAAGACGATTGTTAGATTCGTCTGTACTGCCGCATGCCTTTTTCATGATCACAGTCTGGAATGATTTTTCTTCTCGAACGAGCAGTACCGGATCAGTTCACAGTAGGTCCTACCTTTGTTTGCGAGAGAATCATGGCCTTCGCCGCGAACTCTTCATGAAATCATGTCCAAGTTCGACTTTATATGAATCCCAGCATTGCCTTCAGAATATGAGAGTGGTTGCTAAGCTCCCTGTGAAGATTGACGCTAACATTTCCAACCGACTAGCGCTCTAGCGTGGCAGCGGACTTTTCCGCTCATACGGTGGAACCGTCGGCCTCTGAAGACGACGATTCAGTCGAAACGTTAGGCCATTAAAATAAATGTTCCACCGAACAACCTCGTAAGGCACAAGAAATTTATTAAACTTACAACTGACATGCCGAGGTTGCAAGAAGAGAGAAGTCGGAGAATGCTAACATTTATATTTAATTTATTTTTTATTAGGCTGTTGTTTTGGTGCCACCTTCGTCAGAGCCTTTACAAAAAGGAGCCACGGCTTTCGTCTTTTCCAGGCTCTGAAGAAGGATGAAAGCACCGAATTGGCCTAATAAGAGTTACTGTTAATCTTGATTGGAAGTCTAGCAACCACACCATCATGGAATTATTATCTGAAAATGAGCGATCCGTTGTATTGCTTCACGGGGCATGAACGCGGAACGTTTTGCATCCCGTGTTACACACTCGCTTGTGTTTTTCGTCCGAAGATCTGCTCCGCATAAGATGTTGACATTGTGATTTGTGAGCAGCAGAGAGGTCGGATCAACTCTAGAAGTTGGCTGTTTACTGTTCACGTCTAAAACCGCACAGCTGCAAAACGTGCTCTTCAGCATCGCTTCCTCCCATATTGTTCGATGTGTGCTGTTCCTCCAACGGAAAACAGCGCGAGTTCTGATGTCATCTGATATTTATGCATGTTTCCCTGTTGTCGATGTTTCAGTACTGACAGCTCTTAAATAGTATGGGCATCCACGAAAAAATTCATGGAGCCATACCGTACTCAGGATGTTTACGATGAAAAAGCTCGTGACGCTCTTTCATGCGGTTTTCAGAGAGGTGGGCGGCTACGGCTGTTCACGGCCACTCAGAAATAGTTATTACTAGCATATTCCACGATACCACGTGGGGCGTCGGTATACCTGCGCTTCGAAGTTTCGGTAAGCCCCTATGACCCCTTACGTGGCGAGCGGGCATCATAGCCGACTGATGCAGGGGTGTACACGGTAGACTTCTGGATATGCGCCCTCAGTCTCACGTGAGTTACTTACTCTGTGCTTTGTAGTGGTTACCTATCCTGCCTTTTTGGTTTTGGACATCGGCGCAATGTAATTCTGAGTGCACTATTCCCCTACTGCCTGTTATGTTGGCTATAGGAACCACTAGGGCGGAAGTGGTGTAGTGGCAAGTGGCACGCTTACCACGCGAGCGGTCCGGGGATCAAATCCTGGGTCGTGAGTCGCCCGGGCCAAATCCTGGGTCGTGAGTCGGGCCAACCAAGCCTTCCATCCCTCCGGGGTCGGTTAATTGGTACCAGACTTGTCTGGGAGGATAAAAACACTGACTTGTACATCGGCTGGCCCCGCAAGTCATTGTATAGGCCACATCGCATTCAAACGCCACTACGAATGTACAAATGGAAGTAGAATGCGTGCCGCATCCCAAAAAGGGATTGATCAACGGCAAATGCTTTATCCTTTTATCCTTTATTTTTTAGTAACACTTAACCTGGCAATTTACTCTGCCTCCATTCTTCATTACTTGCGTTCTTTTCCATCTTCTTTTTGTTTGTTTATTGTTTCATTTTTTGAATCCTTATTTTTCATGGTTAGGTGATAAGCTGCTCTCTATCAGCTTTATCCTTTTTTATAGTCTGTCCCTGTTCCTGGCTCCATGTCCCTGGTGTGCTTATATGCACAATGTGTGTTGCGCGCTCTATTGAGCGCACGAGATAAATAAATAAAAAATAAATAAATATTCGTAGAGTTTGGCCATATGCTTTACGGGATATCGCTGTGTGGGTCTCAAGCGGCCGACAGGGTTAGTATGAAGTTAGTGGAAGATGACATACTGCGTTCGAGGGGGCAGGGGTCAAGCGGAGCGGACGTTTGAGGAAATTTGGAAATACGACCCCCCCCCCACCACCCTCCGCCGGAGGCCGAAGTCCATGAAACAACCCTCTTCAAAAGCCGAACTATGAAAAGGTTGAAAAGCTTGTTTAATTCTCCCCCAAAACTGCTCATAAAAAAGCCCTGCTACCCCACCGCCCACAAAAAAATTCGTTTAAGAAGTACAAAAGTGAAAAAGTCAAAGAATAATCATTATTGATGAGTCCTACCAAACGAGCAAACGAGAAACAGACCAGAAAACGACAAACTAGCCACTAAAAATGGCATACTATGACAACATCTCTTCTTTATTTATTTCCTCCACAAGACTTACCAAATTCTAGTACTACACAGATTGTGGTTCTCAATTTACACGTCCCCCTTTCGCTCGAAAGAAGCTTGTAAAAGCCTTCGCCAGCTGTGTGTTGACTGGACTTTGGCGTTGACCGTGGAGCAGCTTATTTACTATTGAAATTTGAACAAATATTCAAATGATTATAACTTTCTTCAAATATGACGAATTTTCAATCTGAAAGCAGATTTGGAAGTTTTGTGAAGAGCTTTTTCTAATCAGTATTGAAATTACAAAAAGTTATAAGAAATAACAAATTTAGGTCAATTAACGAGGAAAATTCGAGATGAGCACGAGTTTTTACACTTTCCGAAGCAACAACTTGCTTCATTTTCGTCAAATTCGAAAAGTTAATATGGCAGACAAAACTAGAAGATTTTCTCTACCAAACCATTGCTAAAGCAGCTCTATACGTCCAGTATTCAAAAAATGGCCACGTTGAGGATTTTCGCAAAATTAACGAGGAAAATTTGTGATGAGTGCGAGTTTTTTTACTTCCTAAAGCCATAACTCCGTTCAAACTCATCCAATCCGAAAAGTAAATACGCCATCATAAACTAGAAGATTTGCTCTATCAAATGCTTACTAGAACTGCTCCAAACGTCCAGTATTAAAAAAACGGCTACGTTGAGGATTTTGCACGAGTACCGCCGAAAGGTACTTTTTCGCTACATTGGCACTATTTCAACGGCTGTATATCCTTTTAAGGGCGATTATGTACTAAATTAAGAGCAGATTTGGAATCACTGTTTTCTCTTTCTAAGAAAAGTGATTGATTAGCGTTTCTCAACTTTAAAGGTTACATGTTTATAAATTTAACCCTGAAGAGTCCGTTAACGCAATGTTGAATGGTGTACACCTCCCTGTAAATGCGCACGGACACTTTCAGAATTCTCTCGATTGTTCCTGAATTGAGGTTGTTTGTCCAAGGAGCCGTAGTTGAAGCGCGCGCAACAACTAGACCCTTTCTCGGATGCGCCGTGTACCTCACATCCCTTCCGATTCGGGGTCTTACTTGAAAGATGAAATATCTCTTGGAAAGCGTGCGAAATTCAGATTCTTTAACTTGTGTGGTGATAAAACACTGAAGTAACTAAGAATTACCGGACGCCTCAGAATCACGAAAATTTTGTGTGGGTGAAATATCATTTTCATTGGAAATCCTCTGGCCTGGCATCGACTCATCCTTGATATTTGTCTTCCGACGGTGATGATCCCACTGCATCAAAATGGCTCGATCTCTTCCACCCAGCGGGCCAATACGACCCCCCCCCCTGCGACGTGTCGAGGATTCCTCAACGCACGCTTGACCCTGCTTGACCGAAAAAAATTCGCGCTTCACTTGCTCTTATTTTCCCCCCCCCTTTCCGGACATTGACATGACGATTTTGCGTGATACTCGAATATTGCCTGAATTTTATTACTCCTTATTATTTCACCTTGCTCGCGTCCGTACAGGATATTATTATTAGTTGTTGACCGTTGTGTTTGGACTGCAGTTCGTCTGCCGAAAGTTTGTTTTTTTTTCCACAAGATTGCTGAGTTATGAACTATCCTAATTCGTAACTACACCATAAAATGCTGAGTTAGGGCGCAACGGTGTGAAGGTAGCGCAACTTGTAGCGCACTTGCCCGGAAAGCGAGAGGTGAGGTATCGAGTCCCTCCTGGGCAAAAGTTTTGTTCATAACCCACATTCTTATGGGTCACTAACTAGTTTTTCCAGCACTTTCCCCAGTGTGCTGTTTTTGCTTTAGTTTTGTAAGAAAAACAACGTGCGTTAAAAGATCGTGAAAGTTGTAATCACTTTCAGGTATTAGATGTGCAGTTTTTGCGGCCAGTAAGTATCCTTTCTTAAGCTGTTGCGCGAACTTCCTTTCCTCAACCCCCGTAGAACTGGCCTCGATGAGGATCTTTTCAATTCCGATAACTGCGGTCCGGCTTCTAGCATAACTTGCCGGAATCACATCAGCAGCAATTCCGACTTCAGCTTTCACTGATCTAGATACTGTTGAGGTCATCAATGGTTTTGCACCTTCACGACGTTGAGATCGTTCCAGTGGTTTTTCTGTCGGAGATTTCTCTGAAGTCGAAGTTTCGCTGGATCCTTTGCTGAAAGGATATTGGCTGTTTGTGCTCTTCTGACAAGAACGCTACGTGACTTGTGACTCGGGCCAGTCTTTGGAGCGTGTCTGCCGTAATGAAATCGGGCTTGACCGACCCTTTCTAATCGTCTCAGAAACCTTCCTTTCCTTTCTCTATAAGCTAACCGAGAGGTACATGCTTTATTAGCTCGAAAGCACAAGTGCTTAAAGCACTAGGCGTTGGCTAATTCCCCCTTCTGGGATGCGCCACTCATTCTAATGCTTTTTAATTTCGTCGTAGCATTCGAATACAGCTAGCCTATAATGTAACTTGCAGAGCCGATCGATGTCTAGGTCAGTGTTTCTCCTCGTAGACAGCGATAGTGCCAATTCGTTGGGTCCGAAGGGATGGAGGTGGGCCTGGATGGCGTGCGATATCAAGTTCGATTCCCGGATCGCGCGCTTG
>MU888819.1:0-12518 GCA_036418205.1 Ostertagia ostertagi
TAATAATAATAATTCAATAATAATAATAATAATAATAATAATAATAATAATAATAATAATAATAATAATAATAATAATAATAATAATAATAATAATAATAATAATAATAATAATAATAATAATAATAATAATAATAATAATAATAATAATAATAATAATAATAATAATAATAATAATAATAATAATAATAATAATAATAATAATAACGTGGGCTCGTAACGTAAAGTAACGGACCAAATGAAAGATCCCGACCTCAGAGCCTCTATATTTAATGCTTCAGTGTTACCAGCAATGTGTTATGCCACTGAAACATGGCCTGAGAATAAGACGATAGCCAAAGCCATGCAAACAATACATCGTGGGCTAGAAAGATGTTTCCTAAAAGTTAGTCGACATCAGCAATGGAGACAGAGCCTACGAAGTTCAGAATTAAGAGAGAGATCACACCTGAAAGATCCCGCAGTACGATGGCAAATTAAGTCGAAGACCAATCGTTGGGGCTGACGTTCATTATCGCCAAAACGATGACAAGTATGGAGCCTCCGGCCTTGATTGATTGTTTCTTTGGAGCCACTGAATGGCTCCCAAGAAACAAAACAAGACCGCTAGGACGACCGCAAACCCGGTGGGCCGACTCGTTTTCAAAGTATTTCAGACAACGCGGTCTACACTGGATGCAAGTTGCCAGAAACCGGGAAGCATGGAAGAGCTGTGGTCCCCGCTGAGAAGATCGCCAGCTGAAGGACTATCAAAGTAATCAAAGTAAGTAAGTATAAAGTATAGTAAGTAAGTATATATGGTATCTGCAGGTGACTGTAACCAACCTAAAGTCACTTGCCTAGTGTTTACGATGTGGCCGTGCTCAGCGAGGTGTCTAACATTCGGAATATTTTTAGGCGCGGTTCTTCGTTTTGTTGAATATGAGAAAATTTTTCTTCATTATCCATTATTATTCTTTATTATTTCTACACATAGAGATATAGCTGCGGCATGTAATGAAAGTCTTTCGTTAACACAGCTGAGCAATATCGTGATCCAAAATTGTGAGCTGTGAGGGCCTTTCTCTGAACTCAATTGCTGGAGGAGTTATCCCAAACCTTGTAATAATGGCTCATTTATACGACAACCCAAACTAACATACCGACATGTTCCAAAGCCGAGTGCAGGATTCAATACGATAGCCTTGGTTGTTACCAAAAGGCTCAACTACATATGTAGCTAGCAGGGAACATTGTCCGGTATCTCCCTTCGTCAGAACTCGCTTGCAGTGAATCAGCAACCACTGAAATTGCTCGTCGCTGAAAACTGATGGTGAGGTCAAATTGACTCCGTGAGTAGCTCGCTAGTGGTTCCAGCAGAGCACAGCAAGCCAGGTAGGTAGAGTCCGTTTTCTTTTTTTTTGCATGTCTGTTTCTCTGTTATATGTTGTTGAACGCAAGGTTCTTCATTGGTAATCTCTGATCACATTTAACCGATTCCACTATCTGCATTTTATTGAATGGCGCTAGAAATTCTTGCCCTCATCAAGCAATGGCATCACCATAGCAACATAAATGCAATTTTTTTGATGAAATGGCGTGAGGCGAAGTTTCTGTCTATTTGTAATAACTGTGTAATAAATGTGTGACTAAAGGAGTGGACTGAACCCGCCATTTATCGAGCATTGTGCCCACTTATTATCACCCATGACGATTCCGGCTTTTCCTTACAATCAGCCCTCCAATGGTAGGGGGATGGCACTTTTTTCTGAATCCGAGGATATGGGCAGCAACATGCACAACGAAAACTGGATCTTGTCGATCACGTCACTTTATATTATATCAGAATCTCACCATCAAACTCGTTCCCTGATTCAGTACAATACAATTCATTTGAAAAATAAAATGGGTATGCGACAAGGGGTTCACTACGAGAATTTTCGCTTGGAGACAAAGAATAGCTGAAGCCATCGGTTGCTTTCCCAAGCTCATATTGGATAAGTGTTCGCCCAAAGGTAAAGGAGGGAGATTGCAGGAGCTGACAAAACAAGCGGAATCTCCTGAGTGGGGGCTAATCGACGCGCAATTGCACGCGATTAGGGATTTTGACCTCGGGCGATTCTAGCTACGAAGCGCTCTTGGAGTAGCGGTGGTGGCGTACGCCCACCGACCGTCTAATCACTCGCTTAGGGTTATACAGTGGTTGAATAGTACGTGATTAGATAGCAGAGAGAGCGTAGTGTTGAAGAGGGCACAGCGATGAGAGTCGCATCAATGCGCAAATCAACGGGCAAGGAAGGGGTCCCATTTCTCGGGTTTCGGGCCGTTTCAATGGTTTCTCTTGATTCGCTGACCACTCTACCTCATTTCAATGAGCTAACTTTTCATCGTGAATTATGCCTTTAACCCTTTGACTACTGGTGGGACACATGTGTCCCACTTCGTAGTCAAAGACACTACCACAGTTCAGGGAATATTGAGGCAGGAGCGCTCATTTGATGGCTGAATTGTGCACATATAGAAGCTTTCTAATTCTTACTATGACAATTAATCGTCAGAAGCTAAAGCGAGTCATCCTGCGTAAGTTAATCTTTGACTACTGTTGGTAAACGCATGGATAATATATCAGGAAATCCATCACGAGAAAACGAAGCTGATCAAATTCCTTGTTCCTCTTGCTCAGCAAATGATTGCGCAGGGGAGGGAAAGGACGGCTAACAGGCGCAAGCCCGGCATGGGGAGGCCACCAAAAATTTCAGGAGGATCATCAACGTTGGGGACCATATGCCACTACAGTTAAAAACGCGTCGGCGATGTAGATACTGCGCGATGTCAAAGAAAGAAACTCGTACAAAAATAATGTGTGCTGCTTGCAACGTGCCCTTGTGTATATCATGTTTTACTCCGTACCATTCATAGACCATATAATGTTGACCTTTTCAAACTTTTTTTTTGTAAAAATTTTCGGGTCATTGAAGACTTTAATATTGTAAAAAATGTGTGGTTGTAATCATTAATTGCCAATTTATTAAACAAAAAAATCATCCGAGCGGAAATGGTGTTATGACAAGACGGGCCGCTACCGCGCGCATGGTCCCTAGATCAAATCCCAGGTCACACCCAACGTACATCAGCCAAATTTCTACAGCTGGTTGCCTGTTGCTGGGAGGGATAATTGCAACGCAGAACACATTTATAACTCAATTTCAAAAAAGTCGTAGTCTAAGGGTTTGGCGTGGGGAGAATTTGAATAAACAATTCCAATGGTAAACCAAAACGAAATATCTGCAAGCATAGAGCTAGTGGTGTGATGCGGAAGGCGTCGGCCATTGATCCAGAGGAGATCGGCAACTGCGAAAACTGATGTGAAAAGACAGTAGAATTTTTCACCAAGACTGCGTTGGGATTCGATCTCCTTCCCTGGATGTTGATAAGAAGAACTTTATGAAAATGGAATTGAAGGATCTCACACAATCAGCCTAATCCACAACACCTGCCTAAGCATAACTTCAGCAGACTATGTAAGAAGGCACTCACGGTCCAATAGCGTCAAGATCTTAAAAAGTAGAAATTTGTATTACTTGCAAAAATGATGACTTCCATCGAGACTCTGTGTGCTGCCAACGCCTGAAAATTGGAAGATGTTGCGCGATATACAACATACAACATGGATTACGTTTTTGCTTGATCTATAAAGTGTCCGACGTTACCGAACGAATCATATTCGATAAGTGCGAACCGATCCGCCTGTCCTCAGTGCTAGTGACTTATTCTTTAGTGAGATAGATGCCGCACTGAAACACTTCGCATCTAGCAGGTGTCGGCATCGAGTTTTGTTCCTTTATTCTACAGACAATGATGAAGCAACTACTTGTTGTCCAGACTGTGACTGGAATTGGCTGCTGCTTGCTGAGATTATCCCATCATGATTCGTCAGCTTCCTCAGGAATTTGAGTGAGCATACTCATTGATTGTTGCTTTCCTTAGCCTAAAAATTTTCTTCGTTCCTTCCTCAGGTGGTCTCAATGCGCAGTCCTTTTCAGGAAGTGCTTCAAACCTTACCTTTCATCTGACCTTCTGAGCTTCAGCCAAGCCACTTTGCCTTGGCATTCTATGGAGATTGTCAGACAATTCTTCACATGATCGTGCTAACTTCAAACTTTCTGGCCAGCTTAATCGTGCTCCCAAAATTGCGGTCGACTCATTTCTTTGCAGTTTTCTGAGGATCCAAAGAAGCAGAAATCACGGGACGGTGCAGCAAGCACCACTGTCCACAGCTCCTCTTTTTTATGCCGGCGGAAGTTCAGGCACCAAACGAGACTTGTTTGAGAATGCCCTCCTTCGCGCGGAGATATTGCTGTTCTATTTTTCTGTGGACGTACCCTTTAATTGGAAAACTAACGAGCAGCCGAAAACTTGACAAGATTATTAAGAGGAATATGAGCGAAGTACTGATACGTCATCTGTTTTTCAAAAATAAAAATAATCCGCCAATAAAAAAGACTGGCAGTATTTGTTGAAATAATCATGGTACACCCTGTTTCACTCATTGTTTGTCAATATCCAGTCATATGAAGTATGTATGTAGCGAAGAGATTTGCCAATGTTGAAGAGAAATCCTGCCACGGAATCCTGCGCAAAATTCTTGCACTCTTTCTCTAACATGAATGTGTCAGTTGTGATCACTGGAAACAGCACACAAAGTTTCACGCATGAAGATTCGGTTTCCGAAGAGAAACACAAAAACTATGGACAATCGAAGGTAATTCGGGCGGAGCCAAAGGCGAGGCATGGAAAGTTGGCCTTTGGCCGGCTACGTATCAGGCGACGCAATGAAAGAATCGGGTTAAAGCGCGCGATTTCGGAGAGTAGAGACAAATCGATCGATAGAATAGGATGGAGTAGAAGTGTAAGATGTGAATGCAATAAAGCAGAAGGCCAGAAAGTTTCTAGTGAAGGCACTCCAAGAACCAAGTGGAAGCATCCCCGTCGCCAGCATTTGTGAAAGACGTCCGTGGGCACTTTGAACGCGTAGCAGCCCTTTCGATTTTTCGAATTTTTTACCAAAACAAAAGCAATATTTCTGTTCTTTTCATTCTTATCGTGGATAATGAGTCTCAAGCCAGTGATTTATGGCTGAAATAGAATCATGATTTTTCCGTGAAGGATTCCTTTAAGTCATCGGCCACGTCGACTTACGTAGGCTAGTTTACACAAGGGTGCGGTCTTCGTATTGAAGCGTGCTCTTTGTCAAGTTAGAAGCTAGTTTTGACACAAAGAACACTCAATACGACGAAGCCTATGACAATGGCTACGTCGCTTGTATAAATGCACCCGGTACTTCGTCGTCGCTTATCGAGAAAAGGGTGACGACTGAAAAGCAGCCAATATAAAAGTAAAATGATTCAGTAGCCCTAGCACAGTTTGTTGGAGCCTTCGGTACAAGGGCTATCCTGAGTGTTTCTATGTTCAAAAATTGTACGACCACCCCCGTCAGGGGAGGGTCTCTATGCACCCCTTCCCCTCATAACCACCATCAACCTTCGAGTTGTCCCTTAATGCGACCCCGTACCACTCCCGATCACCACTTCTCCCATTATGGCTGTTTCTACAGTTCTTGATTCCGACACCACTCAGCCCGAACCCGTCAACTTCTTCCTTTCAAATGGCAGCCGACAGAGAATGGGTGGAAGGGGACAGCGGAAGGTGAATGGGTCTAACGAGATGATTAATCCTCCGACCTTCTCTTCTCGACTCTGTTTTAGGCTTCTTTCATGAAGTTTTCCTCACATTGTTCAAAGCCCCTTCGAAAGGACCCCCTATCTTGCACCTCACGCAATCACGACCCCTTCAACATCCACAAATATGACCCCATCTTAGATCTTGTGACCTTCGCTAAGCCTCAAGCACTCACATTGCACTCAACGCAATGATAATGAAGTAAAGGATAGAATATTCGGCGTAGATCAATCCTCTTTTCGAAATGCGCTGCACATTCTATCTCATCCCTTATGATAACGCTTTTTCGAGAACCATTGGGCCTCTGCGATGACGCGAGGGCGCCGCTTTTTCTTCCTAGAAGCCTGTTATCAATTACCCGAGCCCGGAGTGATGGGAAGGCTTTGTTGACCTGTAAGGCACACGAACGGAATTTCTTACACCCCGGATTGTGCGAGTGGTAAGCAGCGCCACTTGCTACTACACCATCTCCGCCCGACAAATAGCAAGCATCCCACTATACAGTTTACTCGACCGCGGAAATAAGAGAATTGAAAGGCTTAATCTCATAATGAGGTCGTGTCCTTTCAAATGGCCGAGAAGAAGCTGAAAAAGATTCGGAAAAACACGTGACGTTGGAGGTACACGTGCACATCCAGATGAAGTCAAGAAGTAGCCTGAAAAAGATAGGGAGCAAACTCACCAAGTTATCTGAGAAAATTCTTGTTCTTCGGGAAGCCACTTCGGCGGCCGCGCTCCAGCTCTTTCATCGTGATTCCTAAACACAGTGCCCGCCGATGCAATGGACTTCCAGACTGCGCTAGCGTGCTCCTTATCTGCTTGCTCAAAGTAGGGTTGCATATGAACTCGCGGAAAATATACGCCCACTAAAGGCTTTCCCTGAACGTTTCTGTCCCCGAGTTCAAACGTAGCATATGAAAAGTAGCAACAAGGTACTGACTTCCTTTCCAGCCGAATGAACCGCACTGCAAAAGCGATGGGAAGAAGAAGAAAGGAAGAGACAATAGAACTTGAACAAATGGAGTGAGATACGAAACCGTCAGCGAGAAGTTGATCCAAGCTCTATAAAACAAGAGTTTTCGCTATGAAAAGTGAAACTGCCTTGTCTCAAATGTGATTTCACACCACTAACTCATCTCTTTAAAATCGCTATCTCCTCCTGCTGAGTTGCGGTCTCGTTGCTTGCAACAACTACTCAAAAATCCCCTCCTTTGCTACTAAGATAATCCGACGACCCCCAGACTCTACTAGTGTCCCATCCTGTCACCGTTCGCAGATACCGTAGCATTGCAACTCACCAGGGACGTCTTTCAGGTCGTGCTTAGCTTTTGCCAAACAGTGTTTTGCATTACATAGGGACATGTGAGCATGGAACTACATATGTGCCCTTTCCAGAATGCGCTTCTGAAGGACAACACGCGGGCGGACAAGTTCCAGATTCCCGGTGTACACCTGAGGATTTACCAAAGTGGTACCCACCCGTAAGTGGACGTCTCATTACTACCTGGAACATCTGGAACCCAAAGAGTGGATTTTTATCAGGAACTGACTTCAGAAATGTGGTGTGGCGCTTGAGCTTTCTTAACCCATTTCCTGGTGTTCAGAAGGCTGCTGACGAAAAACAAATCGTAGATGTGTGAATAATGCATGTGCCACTAGATCATGCGAAAACCGTTTTTCAAAAGCGGGGCACGACCTTAAAGGCCTTTCTGAGCAAGGTGAAAAATAAGTTAAGAGGAAAAAACTTAATCCTAACGATCCTATGTAAGGTACCATATGGTGACAATTTCCACTTTACTGCTATAATTTTTATTTACAACAATATTTCAAATGTGCACAAAAAAACCCTGAGTGACATGCAATTCGTGGTCTAGTTGGCAGGCCAGTAAACTTCATAGGCATTATTGATGGCATTCCACGTAGTCGACTATATCTCGTAACGTTGAAAATGTCTCCACTGTTTCGGCGTCAGTTTCCAACTGAAATCAGAAATATAATTTCTTTCAATTTTACTTATTTTCATGCTGTACTTACTTTGAAGTGATATGTGATCGCTCCAGCTATGACCTCGTAAAAATAGCTGTGGTCGACGTTGACATCTTTTCGAATATCGAAGGTCATATCGATTTCATCGAGACTCTTGTTTGAAAATAACGACACGAGGCGACGTAATTTATCCTCTGTCTAAATACAAATATTGACATTACTCCGATAGGTGACACATTCAAAAATCTTTTATTTGGTCATGGGCTCTATACAAGTGGGGTGGGCACGCCCAGCTTTTCACGCATGTCAAGTGACTGCCCTCACCCCCCCCTAGATTGGCTACACTCCCCCTGGCTCACGAATTCCCCGATTCTCGTGACAGTATAGTAGCGGGCAGCAGTCCCACTTACATACATTTCTGTTCAAAAAATGCGGCGTGCCCACCCTACTTGTATAGCACGTGGTCTTTGAAGACCAGCCTCTTCGGCTCTATACAAGTGGGGTGGGCACGCCCAGCTTTTCACGCATGTCAAGTGACTGCCCTCACCCCCCACCCCCTAGATTGGCTACACTCCCCCTGGCTCACGAATTCCCCGATTCTCGTGACAGTATAGTAGCGGGCAGCAGTCCCACTTACATACATTTCTGTTCAAAAAATGCGGCGTGCCCACCCTACTTGTGTAGCACCGCTCCCTTCTTTTATTTCATGACCCTAGAAGGGGATGAGGGTAGTTGTGGACCTTGGATACTGAGGAAGGTTAACTGAGGGTGATGATCGAGGCGCATGTGCACGGAACTGCTGAAGAGATCGCTTCTAAATTAAGCTTTACCGACTTGGGACTCTTAAATGCACGGGTGAGCATATAATGTTGGAAAAGTCCATAAGGGGATGCCGCCGACGCTCCTCCCAGCTGTTGCGCACCCCCATATCACACATCCAAAACTGCACAGGTTGAACTCTTTGAGCTCATGTAACTTCACTGTGAGCAACCTATCTATCGAACATCCTTCGCACAGACTTGTCACTTTTCCAGCCATCCGGGAAGCTTCTTTGAATACAGTCGCTTTGAAACTCAACAGAAGGCTAAAACGACCCTTGCCATGTTCATCGCTTCCACAGCTCCAGCATTAAAGCAAATTGGCTGTGTAAACTCGTTTTTTGGCAGATGATTGTACATTCTAGCTGTTTTATCGAGATATATGCATTCAGAATGTACAGCCAAAAACCACAAGAACTTTCCGAACCACCTAATACACAGTACTGACATTCATGTGTTGCAGCCTAACTGTCTCACAGAGCACGTGAAAAACCAAGACTAACTTCATGAAATCCCCTAGAGAATAGCCTCAAACATCTATTTAATAAAATCAACAAGAAAAACAAGGCGCTTTGTAGTTAGGGGGTAATTTGAATCCACTAGTTGGTGCCGACTCCACGTTTCCTAATTTTTACAGGGGGGGGGGTGGAGGGACAAAGTTCCGGATCTAGGAGAGCGCAAATCGCGGGGGGGTGTGTTCCCTCCTGGTGTTGAAGAGAGAACTAGTAATAGGGGTTGGTGCATAAACAGGGTTTTGCATTTTATTTCTTCAACACCATGTGACAAGCAAAAAATAAAAACATAAAACTAATCAGTGATATTCACTTCGTCCTTACTTTCTTATCTACAACTGTGATTGCATTTCGCAGGATATCGCCGGATATTGAATTTAAAAAGAATATTGAGCTCGTTTTCGGAGTCATTATTATTCTCAATTTGTAGGAAATGGATATGATTTCAGTTTGAGCGAAAAAGGTAGAGTCGTTTATAGCAAGGTTCGATTAAAACTCAATAAAGAGTCAAAGCAGATAGTTTACAATTTGGGGTTTTCTTCTTAATTTAAAGCGAGGAATCGTCGCAGCTGTCGGAACGCCGATTTTCGCCGTCTGGATTTTCCGAAGCTCTACCCTGAGTACAGCTACAATGCTGAATTAAATGACGACTATGCCTCGTAGGAAGAGTACTTTCAAGCAAAATAAGCGGTTTCCCCGGGAGATACATACCTGTGACGTTTAAATAAATATTTGCTGTATTTCAGTGAAAAATGGGTAAATAGACATTTTTATAGGAAAAAAAGAGTAAGTAAACATTTTTTATATTAAAATTGAATTAAAATTATGACGAAATTGTACATTAATTCTCAAGTACTTTTGTAGATATACAGGCACCCATATTCAAATCTTATTTGATTTTTCACAAGAATCGGGGAATATCAATCCACTTGATGACTTGTTTTATTGGAGAAATTAATTTTCAACTGAACTCTTTGTCTTCCCTTCCCTTACTGATTAGCACCGAGGGAGGAGACTTTACTTGTTTAGTCTCCGTCTAAGGGTCACGTGCAAAACGGAGACTGAACGACTTCTTTGATCACCACCCCTTTAAACAAAAATGAACAGCTTAAGGAATAATGTTAAATTGCGGTTTAAACATCGTAATCAAGATAATAATAATTAGATTAGTTTGATTCAACCTCTTTCTATTATAAACATAAAGACTTCATTGTACTGATTGAATTTATATGCTCGAAAAAACACGCTACAATATTACGCTCCAACATAGTTTTTCTGAGCATATTTTTTTGAAGGTTCTAAGTGGCGGTGTCTTTGAACGTGAATTCCAAGGCCTGGATAGTCCCAAAGAAAGGAAAGCGTTTGTCGCGATCTCAAATGCGCTGGGTACTTCGTGCCACAAGTTCCTCTCCCCCTCCTCCCCAACTACACTTGAGCCCAGTTTTTGTTCCAACACATTAGCTCACAATTCTTTTCAACAACTTAGAAACAGCGTACCGTCGTTTCGGGGAGTTCTTCTTCTAGCACGTTCATTCCAGGTTTAGTTTTTTTTTAATTGAATCTGAAACCACGTAAATTTATTAGTGATGCTGAGAGAAATCAAAATCCCTTAAAGCCATAGAACGCTGGATTGAAAAATCTTACAAAATGCTGCTGAGAAAGGTTCTACTGAGGTAATATAAATGATAGAACTGAATACGGGATTCATGAGATTGACTAAAGAGCCATAGTCCGCTCAATCAACTAGCCACAGCTTTGTGTTGCACGAGCGAGACAGTGTCAGTACTCAATTGAGGATCAGGTTTTTCCAGGTAGTACTGCCATTCAGAAGTAAACAAAAAGGATCCAAGCGTCTGAATATTAGGTTATGGAAAAGTGAAGTCGATCGATCGGTCGCCGAATCGCTTAGGGCGGAAAGCGTCTCATAAACTTGTTTATTTTATTTGTTGCTATTTAAAAACAAATAATACACAGGATGGATTCGTGTGGAATGGAGAATTTGAGAATAAATCCTGTGAGAAACTCGCGCTGAGTAGTTTTCGCAGCTAAGAGGTTGCTACGTGAAGAATCAAATGAGGAGAAAATTGATCAGAATGATGAGAGATCAATGAGTGACCCATTAAAGAAAGGAGTGGAGTGATAAAACCAATGGGTAGTTTGGCGAGGGCTAAATATGAAAAAGTGAGCAGTCTATCCAACGCTAGTCGCAATTATGAACAGCTGATTTACTGCTGAGGAAAGCAGGGTGGCCGTAACCCGAATGTTCAGGCGTTTTTGAACGAGATCAACCAAAACGGGCGTTCGCAGACTTGTCGATTTCTTGGACGAAAAAAGCGTAAAATTGGCAGATTTGCCAATTTTTTTTGACAGAGATGGCTGGTGTTCGTTTTAGAAACGAAAGACCTCGAAAATGAGAATTCGTACAAAACCCGATCAATGGGAGGGTGTGAGGCGTAATTGGTCACATGCGGCTCGCTTTCACAAGGACAGTGCCGGCGAATGATGCGCCTACCACAGCTTTGTACTTTCTGTCGAAGACCCCCGATTCAAAACAACTGGTTCCGCCAGCCGACTGGTCGTCCTTTCAGTGCACTTTACCTCCTTCATCACTCAGAGAGCAACCATTCAGTCAGGGTCTCATCGAGTTTCACGCATGTTCCCGGTGATCTTGCTGATCAGTTTGCTTTGCAAAATAACCAGGTCGATACAGTTTTTGTAAATGACACAACGGACGCTGTTGGGTGATATTTATTCCAAATCTTCGTTAACAAATTGAAGTGCAATGGATGGATTTCCAGCCATTAGGCCACAGAAAAACAGTCCATATCATGTCGATTCATACAAAAGGTGAAAGTTCAGTTTGGGGGTCACTTCACTGTGTTCTTCAATCTTAAGATAAGAATGAGAGCGCCAATGACACGTTATCACCCATTCAAAACATACTTCTGATTAGTACCGGAGTAGTGTGGAAGTAACCCTGATGTGTTCCAACATTTTTGGGCTGCTGTGCTCCAAGGAAACGGTAGCGAATCAGGGATGGAGACCTTGCCTCGGCCTAAGGGTGGAGGAGCTCCAGGGTGGATGACCTGGTGCAGAAAATTGGATAGGATGTGGGCAGAATGTGTGGAATGTAGGACATCCACCGGTCCTTATCGAAAAGTACGCTTCGAAATTGAGTTGTTAAAATTATCTTATCCATAGTGTTAGAAAGCCCAAAGGAGTGGTCCAGGGCTAAGAGAGGTGATAGCAAGGAAGCTCCCCCTCCCCGAACTGGATTTTCACCATATAAAACACACAACATGCAATCGGACAGCCATACGATATGGGAATGTTGTTCGTTCTATACAGGCAAAAAGGGGGGCAAAAGGTAACTTTGTGCTTCCTCGTGCCAGTGGCTGTGCGTCGCTCGAAAAGGAAAAGCTGACGTACAGTGATAGATGAAATAATAGTAAGATGTTTACTGATAAGCAAATGCAATGCTTGTC